>JASANE010007161.1:0-90874 GCA_030248225.1 Trileptium ribeirensis | reverse complement strand
AGTCTGTAAACTATTAGCTATGTAACTTAGCTTTATTTAAATAGTAGAAATGAAATCAGAAATTAAAAACACCTATAAGTATAAATTTTTGTTACTTTATGACTGTTATTTAAAAAGTTATTTATTATAATGTAAAAATTATTAGCTATGTAATTAAAACTTATTAGCTATGTAACTTAGCTATATTTAAGTAGCAAAACTCAAATAAGCGTACCTGAAATCCTATAGTTATAAATTTTCATTACTTTATGACTATTTGTTGAGAAGTTATTCAATTATAACGAATAAAATATTAGCTATGTAATTATATCTTACTAGCTATGTAACCGATTTGTATATAAATATTATCATTCGCACGAACATGTTCGAATACATATAGTTACTAATTTTCATAACTTTACGATATATAGTTAAAGAGATATTTACATATAATGCATAACTTATTAGCTATGTAACCTAGCTTAAAAGAAATGAAATACATGAGTACAACATCCTGCAAAACCTATAGATACGGATTTTTGTAACCTTACAACTCGTTAGTTAAAAAGTTTTTTAAAGCATAACGTATACATTATTACCTATGTAACCATGCCTTATTAGTTGTATAACCTAGCTTATTTAAGTAAAAAATGAAATAAGTATAATTGAAAACCTATAGTTGAAAATTTTAGTCACTTTGCATCAAATATTTAAACAGCTTTTATAAAACCTATTTTAATGATAGCTATGTAACCGTACAATGTGTGTACCTTCAGTAGGAATGTGGTTACATTTTCCGATACTATGCTGTACTTTAGTTATACCCCACAGATATTTATCCCCCACATATATGTAAATTATACCCCACATATATAACCTACAAACAAAGCGAGTGCGCTCCTAAATGTTTTGTCATGATTAAAATGCTATAATTAGTTCCTAAATTCCAATGACAATGCTAGTAGTTTATTTAGTTTGATAGCGTAATACTTATTTTAAAAACATATCAATATATATTTTATTATACGTATGTTGACCTTACTAAAGCATTCATTGTAAACCAATTTGTGTCACAAACAGATGATGTCACTATTTTATTCTAAGCTCATAGTTTTTGTCATCATAAAATTGACAACGACATGATGTCATTTAGTTAACTATTTCTAATATTTCTGCGTCATGCTTGAAATTGAACACATATACATAGATTACCATGATCTTTATTTTTTGATGGAGCATGTAATACGTGATTGCTTTAGCGACTGAAACACGTATATATATTTTTAATTGTTGTAGTTGATTACGTTACTTAGCAACGGTAGCAAACACTCAATTCCATCATTTTGTATTATAATTATGCTTTAATAGAACCATCTGTCACCCCACTGCCCCCACCACTGTGTGGGGGGGGGGGGGTAAAACCCCCATTTTCTATCTACTCTTCACCCTTCTAAAAGATTCTGCTAGACAACAAGATAATGTCCTGTTTAAAACAACTTTTTCCACAATTCTTATTCGTATGTTATTTATGTCGTCGAAGTTTGGTGCGTTTTCAAGTTCGCTATCCCGTTTGATATAATATACATTAGACATCATGGATTTTAGTTTGATTTCTAATATGATAGAGATATGGATTTGATTTACGAATTATTAAATCTTGCTAACGTTTTTGCGTTCCAGATGTTTCTTTGATTATGTCTCCAGATATCATTCGTTGAATTTAACTTTCGAACTAGTTATTGTGGGAAAATCAACTCTTAATTTTATTTTTTTGAAACACTACGCATGGAATTTTGGTATATAGCTGATAATTGTAAGAGAACTAAATATGGTTCTAATTAATTCTATTACTTTCGACTTGGAAACACACCCGTAAACACGGCACATTATTTCCTATTTGGAAGCGGATCCGTTATGGTAGTATACTATTTCTGACGAGCAAATATTCCTCTTAGAAAAGTAATTTAATTTTGTTTGGGCAACACACCCATTGCTATGGAAGATTTATTTTCTGCTTGGAAAAACACTAGTGAGGGTAATATTTTATTATCGCTAGGTAACACATCCATCAAAGTGTTACATTATATTCAACTTGGATACACACCGACCAAGGCATTATTTTTTATTACTTTGCCATCGGAAACACATCACCATGGTTCTTTAATTTTGAATCAGAAACGCACTAAATGTAAAAAGGTAGACACGAAGCGGGGCCCAAAACCGATCCGGCCTGTCTCCTTCTCTTTAGGGACGCACCAAGTTTCCGCCTGGGATTTCGTGTCGCGGTGGGCTGCCCATTTTTAAAAAATCCCAAAGCGAAATATGTTCTGTGCTGTACAGAGTGTCGGCGGCATATAAATAAATTTTTTGGTGAGTTAATTTAGAAGCTTTTTGCATATTGTAGATCGTGTTTTTGTGATCCACAAGGTGCCAGAGCTAGGCGTTAAACATAAATAATTTTGCACCAAAATTTAGCTTTATTTTAAACAATAAATCAAACAATAAAAAAATTTAAGTGAGAAATGTGGTATAAATTATAAAAAACTAGTGGATATTCCGATTATTTTTTATGTTATTGCGGTAAACTTTTGTATGGAAAAGCGAATAATTTTTTGAGTTAGTGTTTGTATTATTGTGTGGTAAGCTTCAAAATTTTATTGTAGAAGTCCTTTGGTGTTTCTCGAGAATTCGAATAACTCATCTTTTTACGCAATTTTTTTATGTTTTAATACTAATTGCTGATTCACAGAATAATGCGCCCATCTACTCGAAAATTTTTGTTACATACGACATGTCATATGTAACTAGTGTTACACACGACATGTCGTATGTAACCAATGTTACATACATGTCGTATGTAACCAGTGTTATATACGACATGTCGTATGTAACCAGTGTTACATACGACATGTCGTATGTAACACTGGTACATAGAACTCTATGAAACTCTACTCAAGTTTGATATTGGTGCCCCCGTCCAGTTTAATATTGGTACCCCCTCCAGTTTGATATTGGTGCCCCTCCAGCTTGATATTGGTCCTCCTTCTAGTTTGATATTGGGGCCACCCTGCAGTTTTATATTGGTGCCCACTATTTCATATTGCTCCACCGCTCCATTGTGATATTGGTGCGCCCCTTTAGTTTGATATTAATGCCCCCCTCGAGTTTGATATTGGTGTCACACTCCAGTTTGACATTGGTGCCCGCTACTGTTTGATATTGGTGCCCCCTCCTGTTTGATATTGATGCCCCTCCAGTTTGATATTGGCGCCCCCTACAGTTTAATATTGGCCCCCTCTTGTTTGATATTGGCCCTATCCAGTTTGATATTGGTGCCCCCTCCAGTTTGATATTGGTCTCCCTCCCCCACACTGGAGGGTGCATCAATATCAAACTGGAGGGGCAACAATTTCAAACTGGAGGGGGGCCCGATATCAATTTAGAGGGGACACCAATATAAAACTGCAGGGAGCATCAATATCAGACTGGAGGAGGCAACAATATAAAATTGGAGGGGGCACTAATATCAAACTGGAGGGGGACACCAACGTCAAACTGGAGGGGGCCAATATCAAACTGTAGAGGCACCAATATCATACTACAGGGGGACACCAATAACAAACTGGTGGGGGGCACCAATATCAAGTTGCAGGGGGCACAAATATCAAACTGGGGGACCAATATAAAACAGGAGGAGCACCAATATTAAACTGGCAGGGAAACCAATATCAAACTGGAGGGGTGCATCAACATCAAACTGGAGAGGCGCACCAATATCGAACTGGATGGGGGAGCGATATCAAACTGGAGGGGCACCAATATGAAATTGGAGGGACACCAATATCAAACTGAAGGGTGTACCAATCTTCAAACTGGCGGGGGGCACCACTATCAAACTGGAGGGAACACCAGTATCAAAATGGAGGGGAACAACAATATCAAATTGGAGAGGGCACCAATATCAAACTCGAAGGGGCACCAAAATCAAACTGGAGGGGGACACCAATAACAAACTGGTGGGGGCACCAATATCAAGTTGCAAGGGGCACCAATATCAAACTGGGGGACCAATATCGAACTGGAGGCGGAACCAATATGAAACTGCAGGGGCCACTAATATCAAACTGGAGGGGGAACCAATATCAAGCTGGAATAGAGTTTCGTAGATATGTACCAGTGTTACATACTACATGTCGTCTGTAACACAGCTACGTACGACATGTCGTATGTAACAAAAATTTTCGAGTATATGGGCGCATTATTCTGTGAATCAGCAATAACAGCAACAAAGGCATTTTTAAATGTTAAATTCACAGTGTTGTTGCTACGTATAAATCCGAAAATTTAAGTTTAAAACTGAAGTAGAGTAACTTGTCTAGTAGAAGTAGAAGTAGAAGCTCAGAGTAACTTGTCTTTTTATTCCAAATTTTATTTCGTAGCGCAGTTGCCACAAGGTGCCTTGTTAACTAACACTGCACTAGCTAGGCAGTATTTGTTTCAAGCTAAGACTTAGCGCTGATTCCAAGTGTAACAAATTTTGAAGGTTATTAAGAGCAGACGGGGTGCTCCAAAAAATTAATGGTTATTGAGAGCACAGAGAGTGCTCCGTCCTTTAGTAGTATATTGAGAGCGCATTAATTTGTGTACTTGTTTACGTTAATTTGTGTGCGCTGTGGCTTAGATATGTCCCAATAGCGGGCGGTGACTGTCAGCTTGTCCGCGCAACAGCGTAGCTACTACAACGGACATATGCGACAGTCTGCCGTAACTATGTGGACTTTTTTATCAGTCAGCGCTGACTATATAATATGTCTTTAATAGCCCAAACAGGCAGTATAGCATGTCGGTCGTACATATCTCAGTGCATAAAAGATGTTAAGAGAAAAATTTTGGCAGCTGCTCAGCGCAGGAAATTCAAATTTTGGCAGCTGTCCAATGCTGTAAATTTAAATTTTGGCAGTTGTCCAGCGCGGGAAATTCAAATTTTGGTAGTTGTCCAGCGCGGGAAATTAAAATTTTGGTAACTGTCCAACGCTGTAAATTTAAATTTTGGCAGTCGTCCAGCGCGGGAAGTTCAAATTTTGGCAGCTGTCCGACGCTGTAAATTTTGGCAGTTGTTCAGCGCTGGAAATTCAAATTTTGGCAGCGTCCAATGCGGGAAATTCAAATTTTAGCAACTGTCCAGCGCTGCAAATTTAAATTTTGGCAACTGTCCAATGCTGTACATTTAAATTTTGGGAACTGTCCAACGCTATAAATTTAAACTTTGGCAGTTTGTCCAGTGCGGGAAATTTAAATTTTGGCAGTTTTCCAGCCCGGTAGATTCAAATTTGGGCAGTTATTCAGCGTGGGAAATTCAAATCTGGGCAGTTTGTCAAGCGCGGAAATTCAAATTTTGGCAGCTGTCTAACGCTGTAAATTCAAATTTTGGCAGTTATCCAGTGTGGGAAATTCAATTTTGGCAGTCGTCCAATTTAAAATTTGACAGCCCCTAGAGCGGCAATAGTGCCCCGAGGCTCATCTATTTGTCCAGTCTAGTCCACCATGACTCCCAGCTTATCAAGCGCAGATCGCTAAGTAAATTCGGACAAAACAAATAGTCAGCCATGATTATTTATTGTCCCAGGTAGCAAAACTAGACTGTTGAGACATAGGTCACGGCGCACACAAATTAACGTAAACGAGCCATAAGTTGTCTCTTTTATTCCAAATTTTATTTCTTAGGGTAGTTGCCACAAGGCACCTTGTTAATTAACACTGTACTAGCTAGGCAGCAGTTGTTTCAAGCTAAGACTTAGCGGTGATTCCAAGTGTAACAAATATTGAAGGTTATTAAGAGCAGACGGGCTGCTCCAAAAATTAATTGTTATTGAGAGCACAGAGAGTGCTCCGTTCTTTAGTAGTATATTGAGAGCACATGGGTGCTCCGTCTATTAGTAAGTTTTCGGAGCACACGGCGTACTCCACATTTTCTTGGGTTATTAATAGCAGACGGGCTGCTCCGAAAATTTCTATTGAGAACACAGGGGTGCTCCACACTTTAGTGCTTCATTGAGAGCACAGGGTGCTTCGAAAATTTGTTGCTTGTGAGCACATCGGTGCTCCGCTAAATTTTATCGACTAGGTTGAGCTGAGCTCAAGTCAAAGCTTCGGCCAGATTCACGGATCCACCTAGTGGTTGATAAAGTTTGCTCGAGCATTGATATTAATACAATATTTGGATGCTTAGATCCACCTTGTCAATTCAAAAAATTCATTATTTTATTGTCGTACTATTATCAATCTTAGTAAATATTAGTAGGTACTTATTTAACCCATTTCACATCCGTAATTTTCACAACTGATGAACGGTGTAAACTTGAGACTGAATAGTCGTAGCTATACTTCGATTGTAGCAAAATGATCAGGAGAAATTGGAGAACATTTTAGAATTAAAAAACACTTAACGTACTATGACGTACTGCATCGATAAGTTACTGACAGTGACGAATGGTAATGGTACGTCATGCATCAGTGATGACATGTTTTCTTATATAATATATTCCACGTTATTCTCTTTTTTAGAAATTTGGCTACTTGGAAGCACAGTAACGGGGTGTTTATCACTAAATAGCGTGACAGGTGTGACGTTATCGTCCTAAGTACCAAGCACAAATACGAAATGGTATCTACGCGAAGCCAAAAGGGGCGAGAAGTTGACAAACCACTGTGTGTGACAGACTACACCGCACACCTATGTGGTGCTGATAAATGCGACCAGTTTGTATCTTATAACTGCTGTGCGAGGAAATCACGAACGTGGTACATGAAATTATTCTACCATATTTTGGATGTCTCAGTGTCAAATGCTTGGATTCTTTACAAATATTGGTTTGAAAATGTAAATCATAGCAATAAGTCGATAAGTTTGAAGGATTTTCGATAAAACGTGTGATAGAATTGTATGGCGATTCATTTCGCTTTCCGTCTGAGTATGTTCCACAACGAAAGCGACATCTATCAATCAGCCGCTTCCAAGACATGATGAGGAACCAGGTCCATCTGGCGCTGACATGCACGGGCCGCAATAAATTCCAGCCACCGAAAAGAAAAAGAAAGCACAGAAGCGCTACAGACAGTGTTATTCCAAAGGTTTTCGAAAAGAAACGATATATTATTGTCCAAAATGCCCAGATCAGCCCGGACTGTGCTTTGAGAATTGTTTTGTTGAATATCACAGCGTGTGAAATGAATACATTTCTTCAAATAATCTTTTATCTAATAACACTGCTTTATTCAAAGTATTTCGTTTGCAGTGTAATATTAGGGTGAACACTGTGTGGTGACTACTAAAACTACCTTCGCATAATATTTGAAATTTTTTTGGGGTTTTAAAAGCGAGTGCAAGCTGTCTTGATAAATCCAGAAAAGGTGGTGAATAGATGCCCGGTTTTTGTGACCATTTCCGCATCGATACAGATTGTTAAATTACGTTAATAAACTTATACAACATGACGTACCTAGTACGTCTTCGTCAGCTGAGCAACGATGAAGTGACGTACCAGGTAGGTCATGGACAGTTAATGGGTTAATTGTGTAGTAAGTTGAGTTATAGATCCTGAGTTATACACAATGTCATCGTGGGAAAGTTGAAAAGTTTTACACCCATTAGGACTAGCTTCGCTACATTTGATTGACAAATGTGTAAAGTATTAGCTTTTCGGATAAAGTTTCCCCACGATATCCGAGAGAGGTTAGCTGAATAGACGTGATTTTTGAATCAGACAAGCTTGAAATCTATTCTATGGTTGATATCGGCCGGCCACAGATAGACCGGTCGCTCTACAGAATCGCCTCAAAAGACGACATGCCTCTTATTAATTTTTTTATGTTTTCGGTATAAAATATATCGTTCCTTGTAGCTTGTTTGGACTTTGTAGGTATATTGCAGTACAACGCTAAACCACCAGATGATGTGTTTCTAGTAAAGTAATAAACCTGACACGGCGACTATGGTGGACAGATACTCTGATTCCACCACTATAAAAAATTTAGTACACCTTTTCACGGTCCATTTCCATACCAAACCTTCACGAAAGCTTTCGGTTAAATTATTGCTTTTGATCTTACTTCGCGCATGAGTTCCCGAGGGTTTTCTAAATGTTAACCAGGGGTTCCGCTGGTTGGAATACTCATAATTTAGTAAACAATTTACCAAAATATTTATCAACTTTTACAACTGAGGTAAAATATTCTTTGTAGACGTCAGCTGGATTCAATAAAACTATTATGCTAGACTGGCCGATGCTACTAATTTCAGGGAATGCTTCCCCGCATCGCACAAAAACTTTGGAACATTTGGCAAATTTTGGAAAAACTTGGTAAATAGTAGCGCAAATTGGCAAAATGTGAGCAAAACATTAAAAATAAAAGGGAAAATTAGAACAAATACGAAAAAATAGGGAAATTTTAGTAGAATATACAATGCGTTACTAAAATTTTAGAAAGTTTAATTCCTCAGGCACTACAGCCTATGCCGACTGATCTAGCGCACTTATAGATGATGCTGTTACCTGTGCTAACCCTAGGAAAGAACAAACCTTGCGATTCTGTACTGCGACCGCTGGTTTCAGTTTGCGTTGAAATCTCAAAAAATCTTGTCGAAAAAAAGTTCTACGGGCGGCACAAAATAGTCCGAGAATGAAGCAACATATATGCGTAGTTTTACACGAGCAGCCTTATCAGCAAAATTTTGAATGAGTTCGGGATAAAATATAAAGAATGAATAAATCCAATGCCAATAACAGGGGCTAGGCCTTGGCACAAAGAATTCTCTGGCCCTCAGACATAAAAATTTTAAGCAGTTATAGCTATTATAAAATACTTCCTACCGTCTAATTCAAGCATCATATTTCGACTACACGCGCTCTACTGATCGGAATGAACGCTCTCATTACTTCCATATAATTAAAGGTCAACCGTTCATACGATGCTCAACTTTTCTCCCTATGATATTATTATATTATATCTAAATTCAAACGCGTTATGAAACAGTAACACCTCTTATAGATTGTTGTCATAAAAAGTGCTGCTAGTGTGCAATGACAATTATAGCCAAGTCTTATCCGCTTATAAGATATTATATCGTCTGTTGCAATTCAAGACACTACGTAATAGAAAAAAATTTCGGCTCGTTGAAGTTACAACTGCAAACGTGTGACTGGCTAAGCTTAAAAACCTTTGCTTTAGGAAGCAGGGATATCATAGTTCACCTTTAATCAGAAACCGTTTACCGCTGAGCAATAATTTCAGTTGCAGGCCAAACAGAATCTAAAAAGTAACTGGTAAGAATGACGAAAGATTCGATGCATTTACTCAAGTAGCGATACGCGTACCAATATAATTACGTACATGCACAAACATTTGTATCACTTTACGGATTGCAACCACACAACATGGTATCGCGAAGTTGTCAATGTTGTTATATTACCGTCATACATACTCATAAAGGAAGACCGCGAGCATCCCTTTGCGCCGTCAAATCCCGTCGTCATCGTAAAGCGTCGAATGCTCCCTGAAAGTTCAGCGAATCCCACCTGTAGGCGCTGAAGGCGCCATACCTTTCTCACTTACCAGCTGATCTCTCTTCGGAGGTAGAATGCATACTCGAGGGCCTAGCTATCCTCTGGGAGTTAGAACTTGGGCACACTTATGAAGTTGAAACACTTTAATGATTGCACCAGCCAGGAAAGAACAACTAAAAAGTAAAAAATATCGTTTACCTGAACAACGGTCCAGCATTTGAAAAACAGGAACAGTAGGAAAACATAAAATTATGCGGTGTACACATAGTGACACGGAAATGATAAATTAAACGTGTTACAATAGTCAACGCTTGCCATTAAAGTAAAATACCAGACCACTAGCCCGACCAGAGATAGTGCTGCAAAAAGAATGTGCAGTTCTTTCTAAAAGGGCTACAATTGTCTGAAACAAAATATCTTTTTGTCACAAGCCAGATTTAACTTGGCCCGCTCTAAGTGCATTGGCATTTACATTAATGCAAATAACGCATAAAGATGTTGCATTACAATTGATAACGCATGGTAATCGAAAAAATTAAAATTAATAGAGGAATTTGTTTTATTATAATTACTTAGCTATATGCAATTGTTTTGTCAAGATGTGCAACTTTAGTTTTGTCGGGGTTTGTCGTGGGATTAGGGGTGTTATATGGTTTTGTTTTCTTGGGGATAGGGGTTGGGTGGGGATTTTTCTTTATGTCGGCTATCGGTACTTAAACGGGGATGAGATTCGTCACGGAAAGACTGTATGGTCCGAGTTGTGGCCAATAGAATGGCGTTGGGACGTGAATAGGCACGAGTCCTTTGCGTGATCAGTATTTATGCCTTATCTTTTGCGTTGCGGCATGTACCTTGCTCGGCTCGATCACTCTGGTTCAGATATTCGAACACCAAACACGTAGTTAACGTTTATTACAGAACAAGATAAAATGCTAAGGCACGATAATGAGCTAATTTGGCCCGTCGCTGCGACACAATGTTTGGCTATTGAGTAACTAAAGTCCTTGCTCTTAAATTTGAGCTCTCACTGTCCTCACGATAACACGCTCACTGATCACTGAATTTTGATATCGGTTCGTTCACGCCTGTTAGATTCTTGCACACTCTTCGTCCACTCAGCAGTCTAGGCGCTTTCCTATGGCTACTAGCGTTATCGTTAGATTACGTGCTATTTTATTACACCTCTTGTGAGGTTTGTACGACCGCCTCCGCATGGCTGACGACGCACGATTACTTGAGTACCTGTCCTAGGTTCCTAGATTTACGCTAGCACGATCCTTATTTAGATGGTTAGGTACGCTTTGAGTGACAACCGGTTTAGCTATTGCGTTACTACAGCTCTTGTGAGTTAATACACCCGACCACCGGATGAATGGCGGAATGCAGCGTTAATTGATTACCTTAACCTGAGCCTTAGAATAGCGCTAATAAGTGCCAGGTATATTATGTTTGTAGTCACCCCCGGTAGTCTGGTAGGCCACTTATGATGAACTAAACAGTAGCGGTCGACTACCGAATAGTTAAAGTTTACTCAATGTGTGCCCCCGGATGGCTTTGGTTAAGATTAAGGCTCCGGTTTATGGCATATAATGGTATTTGGTTATGAGATACTCGAGATTTTGGTCGTTTGAATCCACTCTCCTTACTCGCCCGGTCTTCGCAAGGCTAGGATTAATTTCTTCGTCGACCCCGGATGGATGCCGGACTCCACAAGGAACACTACTAAATTATTCGAAACCCACCTGCACTCTCGCCTTGGTTACCATTCACTCGACAGTTGAAGCCGAATATTTTTACGTATTATTAGGACTAATAAAGCTACTACGGTACCACTCTTAATACTAAAGTTGTAGACCGTAGGCTTTTAGTAGGGAAAATTAGTATAATTCACATAATAAGATTTTAAGATACCTATGTGTGAAGCATTCTACCTAAGCGCCTTCTCTGTGAATAAATGTCATAGCACGCCACTTCACCAATTAAAGTCCAAGAGTATGCTCTACTCCGTCCATGCTATGACACCTAGGTCGGAAACCCGAGTATAGGCGTTTCCTTTAGAGAAGTATCGTTGAGGAAGCCGAGTATAGGTCTTCCTTTTAATCAAGAATAATTCTAGGAAACCCGAGTATAGGCGTTTCCTTGTAATGTACGTAGTTTTTTGCTTCGCTAATGGTTTTCGGCCATGAAAAGTAAGCTAGCACCTTGCCAAGTCGTTAAGCACTATGTTGATTAAGCTACCGAACCAATAAAACTAAACCATATCATCAGAAAACCGGAACCGCTACAAATGCTGACGTAACAATATTCGCCCTATTAGCTAGGTAACCGAATAAGGTATTGATAACTTAACAAATTTTGTCGACTACACTATAAAAAAATTCCTAACGGCGGCTGCGGTTCACAACCAATCAAGCCGACGGCAAGAACAAGACTGATCATAAAAACAAAAACAAAATTAAACTTAGGTTAGCTACAGGGAGTAACCTGAATTCAGGTTCCGTCGAAAATCGTGTTCCGGTTGCGGTTCCGGCAAAGGGCAAAAACCATACCGGAACCGGAATTCCGGTTTAAAAAGTTTGTTTGAAATTTTCCACGTTTTTTGCTTCATCTGTGATCCAAACATATGTAATATATATTATACAATGATCAAGCCCCAATACAGCCAAGCAAAAGAAAAGATTAACTAAGCAATTTGCCGTTTGAAACGTAAGTAGGGCACATAATTTCAGTAGGAATTTTTCATAATAACCTGCAGGAGCTTGTTAACAAATCAAAACCAGGTCGTTACTTGTAGCAGCTATTTTACACATCGAGAAGTCTGTGCGGTACGTTTCAATTAAACCGGTCCAATTCGGTAACAGAGTATGGCTAACGCAGAAGTACTTAGGGTATGCTTGGCTAACATAAATTGCTTCAAGAACTCGCCAATGCGCTTGTAAACTTGGTAAATCAGTCTAAATCGAAGTAAACTAACGTTATCTGCAACGCAGCTAGAAAATGCTTTCTTGGCAAAGAACTGTATTTATTGAAACTGTGCGAGCAGCATCACAGTGTGTCTCATTTATAGCATTCTGATTAGAAAGTTATCATCATTATCATTTAACTTACGGGCACTGTTTGTCCAACGCTAGCCTAAACAGTCTACCTGATCAGAAAATTACCTTCTATCTATTATTTTCTCTTAGAATTGTATAAACCAATAATTTCAAGTTTCCTACAGAACATGTAACAAACGTATGTGTAGTAAAGGAAGGCGACTGGAGACAGAGCGAAAGTGTGTATTCTATTTTCCAAGCTTTGTAAGCATATTCGATTTGACGCAGCAATGGTGTATAGCGGAAGGCATTTTTTTGCTCTGGGTGTCCAACAATCGACATATTTGATCGATAAATAAACATTATTAGCTTCCTCAGTCTCTTTAAAGTTTCAGAAAGGCAATAATACCATCGCAAAACATTAAGTTTAATGTAAAAGTTATTTTTAATGCATTTTAAATCCACTATACCTTCATTTCTTCCTTCATCTGTTTTACTATAATTAAATTTCGAAGACCAAGTTCCGGTTCCGGATCCGGTTTAAATGGACGGTTCCGGTTGCTGGTTCCGGTTCCGGCAAATTTCGGTTCCGGTTATTCACTGGTTAGCTACTAAGACTAAGTAAGTCAAATTATGCAAATTAGGTATAAGACTAAGTTAGGAAAATAAAATTTTAAAACTAAAACTTTTAACATACGTAGCTTTAGGGATCTAAAATAGGAAAAACTTGAAAAACCCCAATTTTAAGGATTTAGGACCCAGGTAGCCTAGCGGACCCCTAACATCCCCGGTTGCCGGAATAACATCCACCACTGACGCCATTCTTTTGTCCCGGTTTTATGACCATGCCCGATTTTTGTTTCCTTCATTTACCTTTCACCACCTCGGTTGAGATCGCGTCTACCACTGACGCTTCCTTTCCCCATTTTATTTTCTTCTTTTAACCGGCACTTGTTTTCATCCCGATTTACTCTTCTTTCTTTGTGACCCGATTCTTTGGAATTTCGGTTTCCCGCCAAAATAAAACATAATTGCCTGCAAGAAATATATGATTAAACAATACATGATTAGTATAACAAGTTAATACACAATAAACAATTATAAAACACTATTTTTGAAGATTCTTTTTATGTAAACTTTCTTCTTTGGTTCGGGACTAGGTGGAATGTTCTTGGCAGTGAATTATTTTGACAGTATTATAAAACTAATATTAGATCGTATTTTTCGATCATGTGAATAGTTGAGATCCGGTTGTTGAGACCACTAGGTGTTCATTGGGCGACGGTCTCGAGGTCGTTTTGATAACGAGGATACCGGCTTTATTAAACCGGTTCTTTTGGTTGTCGTAATATCGCGTCGGTTGTATCGGTCGTCGTCAATTTTGGTCGTTACTGATACGTCCCGTACTTTCGATTCGTTCCGTTATACCGATTGTTCTTTTTGGAATCGGTTTTATCGTAATCAATTCGTTTCGTTTTGATTTGTACACCGATTTCTTTTTCACATGTGCCCGTTCATCGGTTGTTTGGTCCATTGTTCCGTTTTGGTTTTCATCTTATTGATCATTTTCTGTTAGCATGAGTTCCGAGAGTCTCAGTGCCTCCGGATGGCTAACAACTGATCCTCCCTTCCCTCATTTTCTGCCTTCCAGATCAACAAAGATTCGGCGAGGGAGCAGACGCCCGGATGGTTCGTCACCCCTCCACCTCATCGTATTATTGTAGTTGGTCGATTGTGGGGAATCTTCTTCGTGGATTTTGTGCATCGATCGATTGTTCTTGTGCACCGTGGATTCCCCGTGCGATTTTTTCTTATTCCCAATAAACCAGCGAATTATTCTCTTTCGCATTTCTATATTCTTCCGTAATCGGCTTGTTATTGTGGGTTCTTCCTTTTGACATACCCTAAAGCTTTTCCGTTATTGACCAACGTTTCGGTATCTTGGAAGATTCTTTTTGATAATTTGCCCACCGTCTTTAAAGTTTCAAGTCGCTGATTCGGTGCTATTCTTGATACCGCAAATTGAATATGTTCATCCATTATATTGGCATAATCCAGTGGTATTGCGATTACTTCTGGTAAGTTCTGTACTTGGTTTAACTTCTCTTTCACCAGTTCCGTAATCCCTTGTTGAATATATACCTTTGATGTACTGTTGAACTACTTGCCAATATTCTTTGTTCGTTATCGTCACCGTTCGGATTTTTGCTTCTTGGTCCCGTACCGCCGCTAACTAACATTTGTACCGTTCTTTCTTCTTCGGTACTTTCTTCTCGTCTCAATATCTCTATGCATTTGGCTTTGGTACCATCTACCGCTCTCTCGATTACTACCTCTGGAATGATTTCCGTTTGTACCGTGTTGATTTGTGTTTCGAAGTAACAGACTTCGCTCCACAATTGGTCTTCTTGTAGCGGCAATTCTTCTCCAAGTATTTCCTTCCATTGAAATACTTCCCCTTCTGGATATTTGTTCGAAATGTCGTGTGCTGCCTGTGGGAATTCTGTGCCAATCACTATGTCTCGACGTCCAGTTCATTGAGTAGACGGCGCTTGTTCCGTTTGTTCGTATCGCCTTTGTCCCGATCTTAATTGCAGTTCAGTTCTTCGATTGTTTGCTGCAATTCTTTATTTGTTGTTCTTTCATCGCCAATCGATTATACATTTCGCTTAATTGGGTCTGAATTCCCACTATTTCTTGTCGCGCCATTGTCACTTCTTCGCGGGCCTCTTGTAATTGCCTTTGAACATTGCTCTTTCCTTGCTTTTGGGCTTCCTCGCGTGGTCGTGACAAGTGAGTAGGTCTTCGGCGTTCTTGTGTTCGATCGTCATTACTTGTAGGGCTTGTTCTTTTTCTTTGATCTGTTCACCCATCTTATTAATCCGATATTGATTTTGATTGAACGCTTCCGACCATTCCCAATTTGTTTAACCTTTTTCTTGGATTTATTTTTGTAATTCTAGTATTCGTGCCAGCGATTGTTCTGTGAGTTGGTGGAGTTACGGTGTTTGTTTTTCAGGATCCATTGCGTCTGTTGCTGTTGCACAATTTCTTGATCCTTCTTTTCCAAATCTTGTTTCCGCAATTTCTACTGCTCTTTGAATGTTCTGGCTTCTTTGGTATGGGCTTCCTGTACTTTCTTTCGTTTCTCGTGTTCGGCACTATACTTCTCTACCCATATTATTTCGTTTATTCCAATAGTTTTGTTTGTTTCATCGATCTTTTCTTGGATTACGCTTTGGATCGTTCTGATTTCTGCAAATACTATATCTTTCGGTACGAACGATTCTTTTTCATACGTGACGAACTTCTTTTCAGAATCTATTAGTGCTTCCACCACATTTTCGTCGATTGTCATTAATTCGGGACTTTGTATTGCTTGTCCCGATTCGGTCTATGTTATAGTTGCTTGACTATGGTGGTGTCGTTGTCCTGGTCCTGATAGTTTTTCAGTACTCGTTCCTCCTTCTTTCGACATTAGTGTTGATGTCGGAAATCCACGTGCACTACCCGTTAGACGTTCGCTTGAGGACCATTGCCCCGATGTACCCTTCGGTGGTATTATTATCGGTTCCGGTATTTTGAACGTTGGTATTGTTGTTTGTTTCACCGCTTCCCGTTGGACTTTTGTAACCGGTACTGTTTCTACCGATCTTTTGGTATCGCTTTCGTGTCCGTGTTGTTCCTGTTGTAATTTCGGTCCTTCTTTTATTCTAGGATCTTTACTTTTTGAGATCAATTCTTTTAAGCTTCCCACTTACTCTATTCGTTTCGGTGTTTCCACTGGTTGTTGTGGAGTTTCTTCATACCGTTTTGGAATTGCTCCTTTGCTCCGATCTATTTGTTCTTTTGGAGGTGGCATTTCTTGACGTTGTTGTCCTTCCTGTTCGTCTCGCATTCTTTTTCGACTTGCTCGTACAAGTGGTCGCCATAATGCCCGATTCGTTCATTCTTGTCGACGGTGTGTCCATCCTACTTTTAATTCTCTATCTTTTCTTTCCTTATAATCTTTTTGGAGTTGTTCCCGTTCTTATTCCGTTGTTGGTCTTCCGTCATCATCCACGAAAGTCTGTTCCGTCCAATACGTTACACTTTGAGCAAATTAGATTTTCTGTTCGTTATTCATTCATTTGACGATTTCTACGTCGATTCCGTACTTTGCTGCTTTTTTCACATTTTTGTGTGATGTTCTTTGTTTCTCGAAACCACGGTGCGCCTCTTGCGCTGGGTGCCGATCCAACTGTCACTTGTGACAGATCTTTTCCGTTTTGGTGTTGTCGTCTTCTTTACAACAATGGTCTATACTGTTCATATCGTTTGCACTGTGGATAATAGTATTTCGATAGTTCTTCCGATCTTCTACTCCTACTCGATGAATCTCGCGATTTTGGTCGACTCGATTAGTGTCTTCGTTTCGAAGACTTCTCTTCTCGACGCGCAGACGTTTCTGAGTATTTGCGTCTGACTTCCGTAGATTCTCGTCGTGAAGGTCTCGATCGACCGTGTTCCGCTTTTTGTGGTTTTTTCGGAGTCTCAGATCTTTGTTCCTTTTTTGGTTCTTGTTCCACTAACCGTTGGACAATTTCGTAATGTCCTGCTATTGGTTTTTCATGTTGTTCTTCTTTCATCTTTCGTATCCATTCCGCTAACGGTTCGTTATCCTACTCTTCCTCGTAGTCAAGGTTTTTCTCCGGAGGTTCGATCTCTTCCGGTGGTGTTGGTCGACTTCCATTGGTTCTTCACTTGATGTTGGTTTCGGTATTGTTTCGCTTTGTTTCGTTGTGCTTTCCTCAGATTGTATTTCCCGATGAACTGATTCCAGATGGATGCGCGTTGTCTCATCAGTTCGTTTACGATCTCTTGATTTGTTTTTTTCCAAAGCATTTCGTTTACATATCTTGCCGAAATCGTCATCTTCTCTATAATCGACTTCTCCTTGGATATATTTGAATCTTTCCTGTTCTTCTGCTATTGTTTCGTCTATTTGCCATAATCGAAAGTTGTTAACGTCGAATCTCTTTTGTTTGACTTGTCTATCTGATGGACGTAATTCGTACAGGCTACTCGCGGTTTGTCGTTGTTCGCTCAGGCTCGGTTTGATCTTTTCATCGAATTCCTGTTGTATCTTCGTGAACGCTTCAATTTTCTTTTGTTCTTCTTCCAATGATTGTTGCCTTACTTGAATACGTACCGTTGGTGTTCGATACCATGGGTACTTTTTCACGATCTTCGGGATCAAGTTCCAGATTTCTTCCTGCGCCGTCCTATTGATCGCTGTTTCGTTTGATCGAGACGCCATTGCAAGTATATAGTACTGGAAACAGTAACGTTGCGTCGCGATTGTATTGTACTACCTGTGCTATTGTCCATGTACTTTCCACTGTCCTCCTTGCTGTCGCATTCTAGTTGGTGCGAACACTTTGTTGGTGTCGTGTATATTTTTAGTAGTACTCAATCGTTGTGCCTCTTCTTTTGAGGATGTACTGTTCAACCAACTGTTGAGTTGTCTTTTCTTCTGGATCAGCCAACAATTTTTGCAGTTTGTTCATGTCGATCGTTGACAGTACCGCTGGATATGGTTGTTCGTTAAATGTTGCGTTCCATACTTGTGTTTCCACATCGAGGTCGTTCCACAATATGATGTTCCCACCTTTTGTCTCTAATTCTTTGTAGAGTACTTCAGGGATTCAACCGTTGAATCGTGAGAAGTCGATGATTCCCAGTTCGCCATCGCTCGTTTGTATCGCGACGTATCGAACGTATTTTCCCGCTGTTAGACTTATTATGTCGTTCCAGAATTCTTCGTTGATCCAATGCAGGCAATCTGGATGGATGCCGTTTTCATCACAGAATACTGCGACTCTTTTTATCGTCAACATCTTGAATTTGTTTGTATTTATTCTTGCCAGCCACCACCGTTGCGATCGACAAAATGTTTGTTCGTGCCATATAGATGATTTCGGCAAATTTTCTTTGCACTGTCTTCCGTTTCGATTACGATTGCCACTTGTCCGGTCTTGATATTGAATCCTAACACCGTTAGGTAATCGATCCATTGTTGCCACCATCATGTGACGTGGAACGATGTTCTTCTGTCATTCGGACCTGGCGTGAAATTCATCTGATTTGGATTGCAATTGAATGGGTAACGTCGTTGGACGGCCGTTCTTCTAGTTGGTTATTCTTTTCGCCCTTTGGTTCGTTCGTGGAAACTCCGATTGTTTACCCTTACTTCTTCGGTCGTTCTTTTATCACTTATTGATTTCTTCGTCGTTAATTGTCGACCGTTCTATCGTCGTCCTAATTGGTCGATTCTTGGTTTTTGTTTCGTTTTGGACCGTTTCGTTTCGTTCGTCCCAGCACCGCTTTCTTCGTCTCCACCAGCGCAATTATTACCCGTATTTCGCACGATTATTTTTGAAATGCTATAATTAATAAAAATATAATATAGTTATTACAATCAAGTATTTTTGAGATTATGTAAAAATTTAAACGATTTTAAACTGTAAAATTGTTCTTTCTATATTTTTTTGCTCCATAGGCGTGGTCATGCGCTATTCCTTGTAAAATATGCTCTTGCGTAGTATAAATTTTTATTCAGGGAGAGCAGTACTATAACGCTTTTTGCTGATCATCTTCTAGGCCTACGCGTGCTTGATAGAACCATAGAAAACACCTATCGCATTGCACCCATTTTATAACTAGTCCTGCTTCATTGTCTTCTCTCCATGACCCTTGACATCTTCCGCAGTAATAATCTTTAGGTGCTAATCGTTGGCGTGATTCTTTTTGAACACGCCTTAGTTTGGCTTCATAACTTGCATAATCTTCCGGATCACCACCAAAATGTTTGAATTGCGTGCAATTATACTACCATTTTGTGCGTTGGGTTGCACTACCGACTTTTACTAAAAAATGTTCGGAAATTTTACTCCAACGACCCGATAGAGTCTATCGAATTCTGGGTGATACACGCTGCTATAGGGTCCCATTGAGGATTTGTTCGGGTTTTTCATCAATACTAAGTCCACGTTATTAAAGCTTCTTTTCTTCGCCCTCCTATCAAAATATTGTTTGTATTGCGTTTGCGCTAAGAATAGTCTATAATAGAATAGAATAAGGAAACTAATTATCGTAAATCTAAGGAAAAGGATAAGGTAATTAAATAAACGTACGAGACGAACCGTCCGGCGGCTATGTACCAACATATAGGGGAAAGTAACAGATACCAATTACTTAGGATCTATCAGTTAACCGTCTGGCACTGGTAGCTCTATGGAAACTAAATAGCATAATTCTAAGGAAGTGGTTAAGGTACTCAGATAAACGTACGGATCGAAGTGTCCGGCGATCTCGTGCCAACCTCAAAAGAGGAAATCATAAGGAAGTGCTAGTGTAAATCTAAGGCAAAGGTTAAGGTATTCAAATAAACGTACGGACTGAACCGTCCTGCGGTCTCGTACAAACATCACAAGAGGATTTAGCCAATACATACCATAACCACAAGTACTAAGTAACTTACTCAGAATAGTAGTGCGCTCAAAAGTGAGTTTGAGAGAAAATATTTGGTAGAAGGCTTAGTCACGGAAATCGAGTGTTGTCAAATTGCCACAAGTTTTTAATCACTGAGTGTGGAGCGTATCCGGAGCTCAAATATTAGAGTGCGAAACTAAGTATACTGAAGTTGATCATCTACGCGGAAGTCATAAGACAAGGTACTTGCGTAGTACATTACGCGGAACCGAACCGTATTAGTAATTGTTGTGCGATTTACTAACTTTGAATATAAATTGAAACTTCGGCTGGTTTGACTTTATATCGGAAACATGTATCTAGCAACTCGAATAGTCACGCAGCAACGCCTAGAAAAAGAAGTACGCTGACCTAGATAACGTGCGCCGAAGAACAAACAATAATCCCCATCGGCATACTAGATAATACTTTATCTGTAGATAAAGGCAATACCGCAGATGTTATCTATTTGGACATTTGTAAAGCCTTTGATACTGTCCCCCATTCTCGCCTTATAACTAAACTAAAGGCGTTTGGTATAAACGATCCTATACGTAGTTGGATCAAGTGTTTTCTATCAGGCCGATCTCAATACGTTTCTGTAGGGGGCTACAAGTCAGAATTAGCGGCAGTATATAGCGGGGTCCCCCAAGGATCCGTCTTAGGTCCAGCTTTATTTCTCATGTTTATTAATGACTTGAGTGACAATAATGGCTCATTTGTTGGTATGTTTGCTGATGATACACGTTTGGCAAAAGTCTTACGTAAAAATATGGCTAGCACGGATAGGCGTATGTTTCAAAATGATATTGACTTAGTTGATAGATGGTCTGTGGATAATAATATAAATTTTGCAGCTAACAAATGCGAACTGATTCACTTCGGATATAATAATGCTAAATATGACTATACGCTACATGGTGTCGAACTACACAAAGTAGATGTTGTAAGAGATCTCGGTGTTTTTGTGACAATTGATTTTAAAAGTACCCACCACTGTCTTTATTTAACTCAAAAAGCCTTTGGTGTACTAAATGTGATACGTCGCTCATTTGGTGACATGGATAAGCATGTGTTCTTGCCCTTGTATAAGGGCTTAGTTCGTCCTATTTTAGAATACTGTACAGAAGTATGGAATCCTTTCTTAGTTAGAGACATAAACATTGTTGAGAACGTACAACGAAAGGCGACAAAATCTGTTTTAAGAACTGGTAGTTTATCTTATCATGAACGATTGCGATTTTTGGGCTTACAATCGTTGGCGACGCGTAGGCTTCGTCAAGATTTAATAACTTTGTATAAGTTGGTGCACGGTTTTTATTTGTTTGACTGGCATGAACTATTCGATCCAGCTGTGTGCCAACGTACTAGGGGTCATCCGTACAGGATCCGCTCTAAACTAATACCTCGTCATGAATATACTCGTAACTTTTTTTCCTGTCGGGTGGTCTCTAAATGGAATGCGCTACCCTTGGATGTGGTCACCGGCCCCTCCGTAACCTGCTTCAAAGTTCGTCTGCACACATCTGGATCGATCCCTGAGCTGTAATGATTTTCCTGGTGCTGCCGTCGTTTTTCTGTTTTCAAATTGCAGCACTGTCTTCAAATTCGTTTGTACGTTCATCTGTTTTCAAATTCAAATGTATTCATCGTACACAATCAACAGCCAGGATTCTGGCTCCTGGCTATATCCATCAACCACTGCTTATGGATTGGACTCGTGACAAATGCCTGGCGATGGCCAGTGGTTGATCCGAAGTATCCGAAGAAGTAAGTTTACTACTGGCTACTCGCACGAACCACACATCTTCGAGTGACGAATCCCATCCCAATTTAATAATCCGATAGCCGCCATAATAAATTATAGTCCACACCTACCCCAACTGAAAAGTGGAAAACCAACGCATGGCTTGTTTTGTAATTATTGATTATTTCACAGGTTTTTGAGCGAATTATCGGATATTTTACGGATCTTCGCGTGATAAATTTAGCGGAGTGGCAAAGTATGAGCAAGAAGTTTGGAGCTGAATCTTATTCACAATTAACGTTGAGTCACGCTGGACAAATAAGGTTATTATCTTAGTATTAATTACATCTTAGTAATATTAGATTATCCTGATAAAAACTGAGCGAGCACGAGCATAAGTATAACCAAGTATTAATTATAGATCGGGCCTAGCTAGCCGCCCGGAAGCGGAAACGTTAAAATGAGGAACTTATTAGTGTAAATCTAAGACCCTAGGATAAGGTAATCAAATAAACGAACGGGTCTAGCCGTCCGGAAGGCTTCGTACAAACCCACAAGGGATATTACTAGTTATCAGGATCCATCAGTACGCCATCCGGAAACTGTTGGCTCTAAGGAAACTATTAGTGTAATTCTAAGGAAAAGGTTAAGATACTAAGATAAACGTACGGGTCTAGCTGTCCGGAAGGCTTCGTACAAACATCACAAGAGGAATAATACCTAACCTAACGTGAAATAGAAGTCAAATACTTAGAGCAATAGTGCGCTCAATCCTGAGCCTGAGAAAAATATAAAAAGGCAGGCTTGCTCAACTAAATTCGGCGTATATGAAATCAAATTCAAGGTAATCATTGTGCTACTTTTCTAGAGTAGTGGCTAAAACATTTATAAATAACGAAGCTTAGGTAGCTTAGTCAGTAGTGCATAAGGTGGCATAAAGTAGATCAGCGTATAAATTGTTACCGAAGTATTATACTAACTTTGAATAAACATTTCTACTTCGGCTGTCTTGACTTTATATTGGAACTAAAATTCGAGCTAATCGAAATAATCACGCCGCCGCAATGCCAGAAGATAAAGGCACGGAGTAATAAGCTAAACGCGCGCCAAGAAAAGATAAATTATTCCCACCGGCATACTACTGGCCACGCGTACAAACTTCCACATCTTCGAGTGACGAATACGGTTCCATTTCATAATCTGATAGCCGTCATAATAAAAACTACAGTCCACCCCTATCTCCATCAATCTGTAAAAATATAACATGCTGACCACGATGTCGTGTAAAAGTGGGAAATAATTATAATAAAATAAGTTGGTCAGTATTTTCGCAAAAATTAAAACTGACCCAAGCCCAAAATAAGGCATAAGCCAAAATAAAAATTATATTGTAAAAATTGTTAATCCACATATATAAGTAAGACGATTTACGCAAGTCTATCCTAAATTCAAAAATATTAGAAATGCCACTCCAACGAACGCCACCTGCAGCAAATGCACCAAAAGAATTGGCAGTCGAACCTGAAAGTATTTAGAGCAAAGAATAACAAATATCGAATAATACGACAAAAGAACTTGAGGAACTAATGCGATTCGATCCAAACACACCGGAACCGAAAAGAAAGGAGCAACAAGACAAAAGGAAAGCTTGAAAGAAACGTATACTGATACGTTCCATGAAGAAGCAAGCATAGAAGAGTTGTTCCCAAATATTAAAGATTCCGAAAAAGAATAAAGATTCCAAAAACAAATTCGGGATACGATCCAAAAAGCTACAACGACAAAAAGAAAAACAATTCATAGCAAAGCATGCAACTAACAAAAGAACTACGTACAACAATTATGCCAAAGTATGGAATTGGACGAGCCAAAAATTCTATTGGCACAACCAAGAACGGAATCGCAAAAGACTGATGACGACGAAATAACAATAGTTGGACAAAATATATAATGAGATTCAATAAGAACAGTCGCAAGAACAAAGCCAGAATCGACCGAAAATTGTAATACAAGGCGTAGAATGTCAAGACCCTTTAATATGGCCCAAATATATACAACACCGCCGAGTAGCAATAACTCGGAACAAACGAAAGCAATAACAATTACGACTAGTGATCAAGGAACAACCAAAATGGAATGGAGCACAGTCGAAATCCAGCAAATAACAGAACAACAACAACAATTAATGGTGAACAATAAAATAAATAGAGTCAATCAAATCCAAAGTGGCACAAATGACGCGAAACAATCCAAATGGATGCAAATCAACATCAACTCGGGGCAATCCCGAGATGATCAAATGCGTATCGAAATCAAAGCGGCGTAAATATAGACCAATGTGGTATAAACCATGACCAAATTGGTACAAATCAAAATGAATGTGGTATGATCCAAACACAAAGTGACGGAAATAACGATCAAATTGAATCAGATAACGATCAACAGGGCGTACCAAAAGAACCATGTAATACGAATCAAACGCGATTTAAACCAAACAATCAATTAAATGCATTGTGATCAATTTGGTATTCATGAAGAATCAATTGACACAAATCAAATACGGTTTAGTATGAATTATGATCAAGTCCCAAATTCAATGCAAGTCAACAAGCAACCCAATCAAATACGAATGGGCTTAAATAAAGAACGAGGTAGTGCAAGCCAATTAATGCATGAATGCATGGAACCAAATACAAGTACCACATGCAATAAATGGTGCAACTCAAACGGCGAATATATATAACCAAATACAAATTCCGTATATAACAACAAATTGTGGCGCATCTCAAACAATGAATACTTGCAATCAACATCAAGGAATAGCAACCGGCGCAATTCAAAACGGGGCATATGGCACAACACCAACAGCCCCACAAGTCAACCGAATGCCATTCATTACGAACAATTCAACGATCAATCCCGGTGTACCACTACCAACACAAAACCGTATATGTACCAATACCAACAATCACAACAAGCAACAATGAACCAAATCAATAATCGTGGTAAACAAAGTAATGACCTAGTGACAATAAACCAACTATTGATCGAAGCGTTGATCAGGGTGGCAACTAAAGAATCGCCGCAAATACCAAATACAATAGAACAAGTGACCAGCCAAGCAATTTTGGTCAAAATGGAGAACGAAGTGCGAAATTTACAATATAAACACGAAACAAGCTTCGAAAAATTCCGCAAGGAATTTGAAAAAGCACTGGCTCAAGATGGTATCGAGGACGAACAAGAAAACTTCGAGTATTTAAAGTAAAATTCGAGGAAAAGCAGAAGAATACTTAGAAGTATTGACACTTGAAATTTACCCGAATCAATTGTCGAAAAGGTCCTCAAATCAGCACTAATAAAGGGACTAAAGGACGAAATCCGAAACAGTTTATGTGCTACAAAAGAAGAAACTTTTGTGAAATTATCAGAGAAAGCAGAGGCAGTCGAAAGCTTGGATCAACAAATGACCGAAGGATTATAAAGCACAAACGAACAACGACCAAAGTATCGTGAAATACAATCAAATCGACCAAATGAAACTGTAAGAACGAGACCAAACATTAACCAACAAATGTGGCGACCAAGGGCACAAAGACCACCAATGCCGTGGCACCAACAACGGTGGAACAATCAATCGATATGATTACGACAGCCACAACAACAACAAATGGCGCAACCATGGATGATGCCGATACCAATGACGCCAACACAAATGCATGTGAATTGATCTCAACCGATGCAACCATACTATGGGCAGATGGAATTACAACAACCAACACCACAAGCGAAGTACCCAACACAGGTACCACAGCAACCAACACAACCTCAAATGAACTGGCAACAGCAACAAAGAATGCCAGCGCCAGTGGCAAACCAACAGCCACAAATTCGACAGACGTTAATGAACCAAACACCGCCGAGATGCATTAAATGTGGAAAATTCGGTCGTAGAACGGAACAATGTTTCTCAAGAAATATGGGATAAAATTCAAGAGAGAACCAAAAAGCAAACCAACAACAAGACCAAAATCGTTATAGAATATTGCCGAATCGATCAAATCAACCAAATGGAGAAGCGGAAAACCAAGTATCAACGTCGAGTGTAGTAGAACGACAAAGAGGTCTTCAAAACGAATTAGAGAAAATCGAGGATATATATCATCAGATGAAAAGAAAATAAAATTTATAGAAATGAACTAAGTCAACAAATCACAAGAACACTAACCGAGTAGCGACCCGACAGTCCTATCAAGGTATTACATCGACACATATCCAGAAGGCAACAAAACATTACGAGGATTAGTTGATACCGGATCGCAAGTCAAGATCATTAGTGAGGAATAGTATAAAAAATATTTTAAACATTTGCCATTTCGAGAAACAGTATTGTATGCAGTGGGATTCAATGGAGAATTAGCAGAAAGAGCAATGGGCTATTTTTTCGTACAAGTCCACTTGGAAAAGAAAATACGAAGGATCCCATTCATTGAAATCAAGAACATTTCAAAAATTACGATATATGGACATGATTTTTTGGCAGCTTTTGAGCTAGTAATCGATTATCAACAACTGAGAATCAAAACGAATGATCAACCGATACCCCATAGCTGGCGAATCAACGAAATGGGACGATCAAAGGAATAGAAGAAATTCAAATCCAAATCTGCAAATGTTCATATAAACAAATAATCCCACCATGGCCGACAAAATTCATCGAAGCAAAAATACCGGATTGAGAAAACACGATAATAGTGGAACCATTAATAAAAAACAGTAATGGCCTAGCGATACGAAATAGTGTAATCAAAGTGGAAAAAGGCAACATTATGGTGCCGGTATGCAGTTTAAATACGGTAGAAATGAAATAATTGAAGACCAACGCAAAGTAGAAGAAAAAATTATAAAAACAGTAGTTGTCGAGAAAAAAGCTCAAAAAACAATCTATTGATTCGAAAAGAAACGAAATCGAATGGAAAAAAACGAAACGAAATGGACTCAAATTGGGAAACGAGGAAAACCAATAATTAAATCATGGACTGGCGATATACAAATAAAGAATCCACAAACAATATCGATGGTGGTAACAGAAGCACAGGAACGAAAAATGGAACAACGGCTATTCTATATCGAACAATTAACGCCAAACGTAGCACATGAATAATATTGTACTACGGGCCGAAATCGATTTGGAAAAATCGGTTACCGATGAAGAAGGGAAGGCATATTTAGCAACTGTATTGCACAATTATCAAGACGTCTTCTCGAAATCAGATTTCGACATTGGTATTAACACACAAATGGTACATTATATTCAAGCCACAGTTGGAAAGCCTATACAACAACCAATACGACGTCTACCATATGTGGACCGAAACCACTCGAACAAACAAGTACAAGAAATGCTCGTCCAAGGAGTACTCAGAAGATCATATTGCCCTTGGGTTTCACCAATCGTCCTAACCAACAAGAAGGACGGATCAAAAAGATTCTGGGCGGATTATAGAATGCTTAACTCAGTCACGAAAAGATACAGCTTTCCAATGCCAGAATTGATGAAATGTTAGACGCACTACGCGGAGCAAAGTATTTCTCAACTCTAGATCTCAAATCGGGATACTGGCAAGTATCAATGAATGAAGAAGACAAAGTAAAGACAGCATTCATGCGTCACGAAGGATTATTCGAATTCATTGTCATGTCCTTCAGATTGACGAACGCACCTGTAACATTTCAAAGAATGATGCAGTTAGTACAAATGGGCGTTTTAATGGAATCATGTCTATGTTACATAGACGATATCATAATATTTTCGACATCGTTCTGGGATCATTTGTACGATATCAAACAAATACTACAACGATTACGAGAAGCGATTCTTAAAACAAAAGGATCGAAATGTGAATTCTTAAAAGAAAAAATTCCATTTCTGGGATACATAATAGTACCAAATAAAGGGATATCAACAGACCCTGGAAAGATTGAGAAAATACAGAATTTCTCATAACCGAAAACGGTGATACAACTTAAAAGTTTCCTTAGTCTAACCCGATATTACAGACAATTCGTGCCTCATTATGGAACGATAGCAGCACCATTATACGATATCTCAAATAAACGAGCAAGAATGGCGAAATTTAGCCAATTGTGGATGGAGGAAACTCAACAAGCATTCGATACCATAAGGACAAAAATGACGACACCTACGATATTGGGATATCCAGATCCATACAAACCGTTCATCCTATATATGGATGAAAGTAAACATGGTATTGGATACATCTTAGCTCAGGAAGATGAAGCGGGAAGTGAACATGTAATCCATTATGGTAGCAACAAATACCGACATGAAGGAACGCGATACTCAATTAGGGAACAAGAATGTTTGGCAGCAATTCGAGCAGTCTGGGAAACCATACAACAATTATGACGGATCATGGACCACTGGTTCAAATTCTCAACAAAAACGACCATTAGAACAAATGACTGTACGAATAGCCGGAATGACCGACGAGATTCTTGAGTATGAATATACCTTGATTACCTTGATCCACCACCAGTCGTCGATGAACAATGTAGATGAAAATTGAATTGAATCAACTGATGGTAGCGAATGTCGGTGGCTAACACCGGCGGCAAAGCAGAAAGCCTGAAACAGGCGCAAGAACGGCAGCACCAATTAAAGATTTGGCAAATGGCCTGAGGCATGGAGCCGCCGCTTGAAGGTGGAAAGGGAGGGGGCGGTAACCACTCTTGATGGTAGCGAATTCCAAGCATCCACAACGCGATAACTGAAGAAGTATTTTGCCGCATCCAGACGTGGTACAGATGGATGACGTATCTTGAACTGATGCCCCCTAGTTCTTGAGTCATTGGCCAAGACTACAATGTCGGTAGCAGCGAATGCGAAGTGATCGTGGAAGAGTTTGTAGAGAAACAATAGGTCTTGCCGAAATCTTCTAGAGGACAATTTCTGTAAACCCAGCTGGAGAAGACGGTCCTCATAGCTGAGACGCTCTAATTCAAGAACCCGTTTAGTTGCGAATCTCTGAACTTTTTCAACCAAGTCAATGTCCCGGGTTAAATGGGGGCTCCATGTCTCACAGCCATATTCAAGTTTAGAACGCACCAAACTTTTATACAACAGTAAAACACAGATTTGGTAACCGGGTTAAAGATACGTAAAATGGTAAACAATATTTTATAAGCAGACTTAACAATAGATATAGTATGAGATGACGATTTCAGATTATCCGCTATAATTACACCCAATTCATTTACCATGCTCACACTTTCAATTACACAGTTGTCTAGGTAATAAATATGACGTGGGTTATTGAACCCAAAGTGAATAACTTGACTCTTTCCAGAGTTAAATCGTAAAAAATTGTCATGAGCCCATTGATTACAAGCTAAAATATCGGACTGAAACTGTCTAGTATCATTTTCATAGTCAGTACGTCGCAGACAGCGGGCGATTCGAGTATCATCCGCAAATTTACCGACAAAACATTTGACGTATTTATCAAAATCATCAATGTAGAATAAAAATAAAGTAGGAGCTAGAACTGTTCCTTGCGGAACACCGCTACGTACATAGGCTGGTTGAGATGCATGGCCCCCTATCACAACTCGCTGACTGCGTGATGATAAAAATTTTTTTTATAAGATTATAAATGTCACCGCAGATGCCGTATTAACCTAGCTAGGCTATGTCTAAGTATATACAATCCACCAAGATGTTGTTATCGATTGCAGAAATGACAAAGTTCAAAAAATTCAGAAGTTCGAGTGTTGTTGTACACCCCGGGATGAATCCAAATTGAGATAGATTAAAAAGATTATTATTTACGACGAAACTAATTAGCTGCTTTTGTACAAGCTTTTCAAGTATTTTCCTAATAGGTTAAGCTAATAGGTCTATAATTACCAACATCCTCACGAGCACCTTTTTTATACAGCGGAATGACATTTGCTTCCAACCAATCGGCCGGGAAAGCATATGTTCGTAAAAATTATTTTAAACAATTCAAACGGTGGTATTGCCAACACCATCGCAGAATTTTTTATAACACAATTGGGGATATTGTCCGGACCGGGTGACGAATCAAGCTTCACAGCCTGACACAACCTAAGCACATCAATACTTTCAAATTCCACTGTTTGAATCCGTAAAGTTGTTTGCTGCATTACCGGAGGACCTGTTTCATTATTGTTTGAAAATACACTGGAGAAATAATTGTGGAAGAGATTAGCACATACTTGAGGATCCGAGATGTAGCTTCTATTGTAATGCAGTGGGCCGCAGACTGATTCCGGTTTCAGCTGGGAACGAGTGTAGAACCAAAAGTTTTTGTGATGACTGCCTAGCTTATTAGCTAAATTTGTTTGATACCTTGACTTTGCGCGAGATATTTCGGCGTTAGTTAAATTAGTAATTTGACGATAATGCAGGTACGATGCATGAGTTTTGGGACGCTGGTAAGCACGATGGGCGTTTCTTTGCCGTTTTATGGCTGCCCATGTATCGTTATTTGCCCAAACCGGGCGTCGTTTATATTGTTTGCGTGGCACAATTGTGCGAAATTTTTCAATTGCGGACAGAATTGAATATTTCAGAGTTTTCCAACCGTCTTCCACAGTCAATACGTTGTAATCGGACAGCTTATCGGATAGGTGCGTGTTAACTTAAGCCAATCTACACGACGCCAGCATCGATGAAATAGTTTGTTATGTGAAGCAGATTTAGAGTCACATTTTATCTCAAACCAGACGCTAGAATGGTCGCTGTTAGCAAGCGGGCAACCTACTTCCGTCTTATGGATAAGCTCTGGTTTGTTGCAACATATTAGATCAAGAATGTTGGAGAAGCGTGTTGGTTCAGATACAAACTGTGACAACGAATTCTTCAAAATAATGTCCATAAAATTATCCATTGGCGGAGGCCACGAATAGTCAATCCAATTGATAGTTAAAATCGCCACCTAGTAAAATGCAGTCGAAGTTGATTAAATTATTAAGCATTGCAAGAAATGATACATCATTGTCAACACTATTAGGCGCACGGTAAACACACATAGTTAAAACTTTGAATGAACCAAATTCACAGATACAAGCAACAGCGTCCGGGTGGAGTGAGGTGTCGATGTTAGCTACATATGAATTTATGGAAGAATGAATATATAGCAGAACCCCCCACCACGCGTACTACGATCGCTTCTATAACACTTATAATTGGTAATTGATACTTCCGCGACAGAAACATTGTCATTGCACCATGATTCTGTAATCATAACGATTCCAGGTTCGATTTTAAAGCAAATCATTCGCAGATTGTCAATTTTAGCCAGAACAGACTGAGCATTATACAAAACACATCTGTGGCGAGTTGGCAAAAAATTTGAAATATTTACATCATTGCTAATTGATTGAGTTGATAAAATGTTCGCATCATTGCTAGTTGATTGAGATGAAGAAATGATTGCATCATTGCTAATTGATTGAGTTAATGAAATGTTTGTTGCGAGGACATGACTACTCAGTTTTTTGAAACAATTTTACCACGATGTATTCGAATATTTTCTCCAGCAGCAAGCCTGATTTTGAACTCATTATATAACTTACGTTCCTCGTCACGTTGTTTTATTGTTAAATCACGTTTTATACTACATTTCTTGAAGCGCATATCCGTACAATTTCTCAAGTTACTTGCATTTCTCAAAACTTTAAACGGGTCAGCAGACGAGTTGAAAATTACTTTTAGAGGTCGAGTTTTACCAGCCTCATCTTTACCAACCCTAAATACCTTTTTAACCGATACACTGTTTGGCTCTGTATCCGTGGCAAGCAACAACTGATCAAAGATATCGGAATCAGAAGCTTGACCACCATCTAAGTTGAAAATAATGAGATTGGTTTCTCGAGACTTTCGGTCGTTGAGTTCAGATAATACTGAGGTGATAATCCTAGGATCGTTGATGGGGTCGGCGCTAGTGGTACCGCCCCCCTCCCGATCCCTGGATGCAAGAACCCCCGATTGTCGTGAGATTTGTTACAAGGTCGGTGAGATGGGCAAGCTTTTGAGTTAGATCATCAATTTTTGCTGAATTGACGCTTATGCCATTTAACATATCCTTGACAGTTGGCTTGCAAAGGATACAGGTCCAAAATACCTGACTTGAAGGTTTGTTTAGTTCACGATGAAGCGCTTGAGTTACATTGCCACATGAGTTATGAAAGTGGAGTTTACAAAGGCTACACATAACATATTGATCGCCAGCGGCAACATTGATTGAGCAACCACATTCTGCATGCGAGCAGATAATATCATCACTTTGTACATCAGATGTTGTACGAGTAACAGGCATTCTATCGTATATATGTAATTAATATATAAGCTGAATAGCATATGAATTCATACAATAGCGTATGAACCGGGACGATATCACCAGAATGCAGACTGCATGTCAAGACCACCAGTAGTTCCCGGAACCGAAAACATAGAAATGGAGAAGATGAAACAAAGAATCGATATAAACCGCTAGCAACCAAAAGGATTAGCGGAAACCAACAACACGCGAAACAAAAAGAACAGGAACTTAAAGAAAACCAACCAAAGAATCGGAAAGTACCCAATAGCGGCGATAGATCAACAAGACTCCGATTCGGAAGAATCATTAATAGTCGAAACGGAAATACAATTACAGCCAGCTCAAGAAGAAAATAATAAACCGTCCGAAACAAAACGAGACAAAGAACTTGTAATTGGTTGTGGCAAGAAGAAGAAAAATAACCAAAAAATGGGTTGAAAAGGAATGAACCTAAAAAGGTGTACAACAAGAAGAAACACCATCCATCAAAAATACAACAACATTTAGCGATAGTGAAGAAGAAGAAGTAGTCGAAACAATGAACGAAACATCAGAAGAAAAGGATAGTATACTCGAACTCTTTAATGATGAAAAGCAAACTGAACAGCCGTTATCACAAAGGCGGAAACAACCAAGAAAAGTCCAAGTGGAACAGTTAATAGAAAATGAACAAAGAATGGCGCAAACCGAACAACAACAAGAAAGAATAGAATCAGAGGAGGAATTGGATCAACCAGGCGAACCGGAAGAGCCCGAAATAACAAAAGCCGAAATGTATTCACAATATTTTCGGCTAGAACCACCATGGACACCAGATCAACTGGTACGAGCACAAAACGAAGATCCATGTGTACATTCCTTCAAATATTATATTGAAAATAATTCTTAGATACAACTCCGCAATTCGAAAAGAAACGGATCGTAGCACATGAACACCAATAAACCGAACCATGGGAATTCCAAATCGTGGCACCTCCTGATTTTCGACGACCGTTATTTGAAATGTATCATACATCAAAATATGGAGGACATTTAGGATTCGAAAAAGTATGGTCGAAAATGACAAGAACATTCTTCTGGCCGAGTAGGACTCGCGATTTACGACAACATATCGAAAAATGTATACCGTGCGCTCGATTTCGAGAAGGTCCAAAACGAAGAAACCCATTGCAACCGGTGAAAGCACTAGCACCATTTCATAGGCTAGGCATTGATGTTGTCGGTCCCTTATCGCCAACTCAATCTGGCAACAAATACATCATTTGTTTTATAGATTACTTCACGAATTGGCCTGAAGCATTCGCAGTACCATATCAAACTGCTAGTACAATCGCGAAACTTTTCATTGAGAGAATCGTATGTCGACATGGAGTTCCAGGAGTAGTATTAACCGATCAAGGACCGTGCTTCACTGCCGAAAACTTTACAAAAGAATTGGCGTTAATTGGAACTGAGAGAGTATATTAGGCACCGTATCACCATCAAGCGAATGGATTAGTTGAACGATGGAACCAAACGCTCAAAGCGATGCTCAAACCAACAACAGAACTGGTCCCCGATAAATGCGATGAATTCGAATACGAACCGCTATGCTTCGCATACAGAGCAGCGGTACATGCGTCAACTGGACAAATACCATTCTTCTTACTATATGGCCGAGTCCCCAATCACCTGGAGAAAACCAAATCCACGAATACCTAACAACAACTATAGATGAAGGATATGCACCACAACTCATCGAAAAGTTAACAGTAACATGGGAACGGGCACGGAAAGAACTATTTTTGGCACAAAACCAGTAACTATAAACAATATTCTGACCGAAAAGCAAAGAAAAGAACGTTTAATAATGGCGATCTAGTCTTAATGAAAAATTCAAACAAATCTTCTGTGGACCCATATAGCAGCGTTTATCATTCAGAGTTTGATAAAGTTTTCCGAATTATCGAAGTCAAATTCCCGAACATTTTATTAGTAAAAGTATTCAGTGCAAGCCAACTAGCGAAATGGTATAATTGCACCCAATTTATATAATTTGGGGAAACCCAGAAAATTATGCGGGATACGAAGCCAAACTAAGACGTATTCAAAAAGAATCGGTTAGGCCCTTAGGATTATTATTGTGGTAAATGTAAAGGCTCTTGGAAAGAAGATAATGAAACGGGTCTTGTTATCCAATGGGTCCAATGTGATAGATGTTTCTTATGGTTCCATCAAGCTTGCGTAGGATTAGAGGATGATCCCCAGGAAGTCCTATGGTACTGTGGTCTTTGTATAAAAATTTATACGACCCAAGGACACGTTTTACAAGCAGTAAAACATGACCATACTTATGAAACCAGAACTAAATAAAACATTGTGATGATAATGACTATACGTATAATAAATAACTATATAGAATTTCTGAATAATCTTAAAGCTAAATGTCAAAAATTTTCTTTTTCATAGAAATAACTGTAAAAACTAAGAAAATAACTTACAAAAAGGATTGTGGCAAAGATGGACGCATTATTAAACAGTATTTGGATTCAACTTGCGAACGGGCCAAGTGACGATTACCATCGAAACAGAAAAAGTTGCAGACCAATTCGTGAAAATCATGAAACAGTCAAGAACAAACATAATTTCAATTGCAACAGTGGTAGGAACTAGAAGCAGTAGTGACGAAAAGAATGACGATTGAAACATTTATCGAACAACATGATATCCACAAAGACTGCTTAACATGGAATGATACAAAAAGCGAAACGGCGAGCAAAATCGTACGCTACGTAGCGTAGGTGAATTGGGCATTATCGACGTAGCACTATTCAGAGGAAATATACCCGATGTGATATATGAACAATTAAAAGAAAACGTTACTTTGTGGAACGATGTACGAAATGAGGAAACGATGTGGAACGCAACATTCGAAATCAAAGGACAACCAACCGTATCTTGCGGGCTTAACAACATTCGACGTTGGTGAATTACAAAGAATACTTGGTGAACAAAATCAAGCATCAACTCAACAACTAGTGAAAACATGTTCTCAAGAAGAAAGGCGAAAAGATCGCATATTACAATGAAATTGACGGTAGAAAAAACTGTTTGCACCAACGCGATCACGATATCAAGGTGGACAATTGCAAGAAAGTGTGTGGAATATCAACCAAGTCATTCAACATTGTCGTGACGCAACGTTATTGTTTCCAGTTTTATTAGCGATTGCTTGCCGAGCAAACGAAACGGCAATAGATAGATACGAACAAAAAGAAGTTTGGGGCCGTATGAAAAATTAATAAAGAAATACCCATGGCATATAACACCAACGGTACGTATCGAATCAAGACCTCAAACGATCGAAGAAGAACAAAACAGAATCAAAGCATTGGAAAGAATCCAAAAAGAATTCGATCAGAAGATCCAACCATAAATACAAGATCCAAGAATGTTCAAAAGTAACATGTACGAAATGCGAATGGGTCGAATGATCAAACAAAAGAAATTCGATCGCAAAGGATTCAAACTATGCGAAGTTGATGAAAATGAAGTGGAAGAAGAAATGACATCTAAATATTTCATAAAACAATTCAATTTTAAGGAAGACGGTGATATATCAGCCCGATATGCTAAAGAAATACCATGATGCAAAACAAATTTGTAACGACAAAATGAGATCATGAAACAACGTGCCCAAATTACGGCGAAAACGGGTGATATCGGATTTAGTCGAGGTGGAGTTTCCGAAAAAAATTGAGTAGACAAAGAAATCCAACGATTACGAAATAAAACAAGTATGGAAGAACCACAAGACAAAGTGATAGTCGAGGTAAAAATATACCAAGAAACGTACGCACAAAACGTAAAACAAAAACAGAAAACTCAATAAGAATTAGAAATCGAAGCGAAACAAAGAGGTGATCTCTGGGAAACGCTAATGGCGACAAAACCAAAAGACCAAAAGGAGCCACAGTAGAATAGGAAGATCCAAACAAGCCTATGAAAACAAATGTTTCGGAAAAGGACAAAATGCAGGAGGTGCAACCTGAATTGCCAGCAAGCCGTCCGGATGGAATCTTTCAGGAAGCACAAATGCAAAAACACTACGGAACATGAACAGAAGAGAAGAGAAAGTCGTAGGGTAAAACACAGTCGAACAAGATCTTCTCCGCCTGAACCCACAGGAAATGGGCGTAAAATTCAGAATCGGTAGAACGCAGGAGACAGATGTCAGAAAGAAAATACGAATCAAGTCGATCACGAGAGCTTTCCGAAAAATTGAAAGAACCAAAACAAAAATACGGTACAATATCGTATCAATCAGTAATGGGAGATTGAAAACAGTGGACATGCTCGCAATCAACTAAAGATCCTAAGACACCAGTAAAACCATGGGTAAAGAAATACCGATCAGTGAAAGGGAAAGATGTGAACGAAAAGCAACAAAGTACGGCATTGATATGGAAATAGTTTCAAGAATGATTTTATAATAAAAACAAGAACTCGCGTACGGAACAAAGAATTGGTCACAAAAGTATTTTGTAAGGAAAGATGGAACCGTACGAAATATAATGGAAGATGAAAGAAAACAAGTCATAGAAGTATATAAAGAAATAAGAGAAATAGAACTAAAAGAAAAATGGACGCACAGACGACAAGAACAAACCGATAGATTGATATGGTTACCACAGGAACGTGCGATCCGTAAACAAATAAACGACGAGCGAAAGCAAGCGAATCAACAAGAAGCAACAGATAAAATTGACGAATCAACAACAGATCAAAGTAAAACAAGAGCAATTTCCCATAAAGAGTTACCAGATCCACGAAAAGAACAAGAAGAAACGGTATTGACACAACCGTTAAACGAGAATTCGGTAACCATAAGAACCGAATTGCAATAAAAAGAAATTGCTCCACAAGAAGAAGCAAAATAGGAGAGATTGATGTCGGTAAAAACGAAGTATGGGTGACACAAGAAGCTGCACAGTCCGAACGTCTAAGATGATATGACGCGAATGAGATGATGAAATACATATCACGCGGATTACCGTTTCCAGAATTGATAAAACGACAATGATCAGAACCTAATAAAAGATTGGTCGAAAAAGAAGTATATACAACCACAATTAGCGGAACAACAACGACAACTATCATACCAAAATATAACATCAACAGAATCAATCCAGTCGTCAATTATAGTAGAATCAACAACAATTGACGAAATGTTAGCCGAAGCTTTAACGGATTCAGTAAAGAAATCTACTATATATGAATCGAGTATTGAAATACCGAAACAACATACAATAGCGGAAATAAGGACAATACAGAAGATCTTTAAATAAAATTGGACGAAATGATAAAAACGATAGCAGCAGAAGAAAACATATGGAAAGAAAAGTACAAAATGGAACGCCAACGGCGAGATTCGGTACAAAGAGTTCATACGGACGATATGCGAGAACTCAGGGAATGGTCGGAAAACAAGAAAAAGGAAATAATGTGCAAAAACCAAAAAGAAAGCCAATTATTAAAGGGACAAGTACAAGAAGGAAATAACTTAATTGTCGCATGGAACCAGGCGTACGATAAAGGTCAGGAAGAGATCCAAAGATTATACGGAATCATTGGACGAAAAAGCAATTCAAACGATACAACAAGAAAAGAATGCACTAGAAATGCCAGAATTGTCCCGACAACGATAGGAAGCTCAAGAATCAGAACGCACATAAAAGCGTACAGCAGAACAAAGATCAAAAGTGGAAAAAATAAGGATTGCAAGAACGGAACGTCACGATAAAGCAACCGGAACACAATTTCCATAAATACCGAACGATATCCCCGAAAAACACCCAGATAAAGAAGTACCTTGCTGGAATGAAATACTTCAAGACAAACTGGAAGTGAGTTAATATCAATTATGGAGTGGATTGTGTTACTTTTAAACACATATAAATACGTCCTAAATAGAAATAATACCAGAAAAGAATATGGAACAGACGCGGACGGATTGCAGCAAGAATGTATAACAAACGTACAAGACGCAACGACATCAAAGGAAGACAGTACAAATGTCAACGGTATTACGACACAACGAAACAAAGATTCGTACAAACTGCCGAACATTAGAGAAAACGGAAAAGGAACAGCTGTTTTTGTTGACAGCTGTTTTTGTGGTGGATTGCTAGAATGTTTGTCAAAGCACAATCCACGTTTTTGAGGTTTCTGAAAAGGTGCTCTGATATTTTTTGTGGAGCGTTCTAATGTTTGTCAAAATACAACGCACGTTTTTGAGGCTTCTGAAAAGGTGTCACTTGGGACCACAAAAACGGCTGTCATCAAAAGGGGTCATTTACTACTGCTCTCCATTCGCTGAAAATTTTGCCAGGGGGCATGAACTAGGAGGCCCACTGGTTCCGAACCGGGGGCGCCCTATTTTGCCAGGGGTCATTTTGTCAAGAGAAAAACGGTTAAAAATCTTGTCAGAAACACTGCCAAAATGCTTTAGTTGGAGAGAAAAAGCGATTTTAAAGCAAATTTCGATAAAATTTGAGATTTTTTTTGCTTCAGAACGGAATTTTAGTACAAATTTTGATCAATTTTTTGTATTTTGGACCGATTGGAAACAAAAATTTTCCAAGAGGCGATGAACCGGGAGAGCCCAAAATTATGCCAGGGGAATGAACCGGGGGCACCTGTTTTGAACCAGAGGGCTCCGAAAAATGTCAGGACCCCCCACCCCCCTTCTTTTGGAGAGCCCAGTACTGTATAAACATATATATTCGTGTATGAAGGCCAGTATATATATATATATATATATATATATATATATATATATATATATATATATCAGGGAGTAACCGGAATTCCGGTTCCGGTTCCGGCGAAAATCGTGTTCCGGTTGCGGTTCCGGCAAAGGGCAAAAACCATACCGGAACCGGAATTCCGGTTTAAAAATTTTGTTTGAAATTTTTCACATTTTTGCTTCATCTGTGATCCAAACATATGTAATATATATTATACAATGATCAAACTCCAATACAACCGAGCCAAAGAAAAGATTTAGCAGGAATTTTTCATAATTACCTGCAGGAGTTTGTTAAATCAAAGCCAGGTCGATGCTTGTAGCAGCTATTTTACACATCCAGAAGTCTGTGGGATACATTTGAATTAAACCGGTCCAACTCGGTAACAGAGTGTGGCTTACGCAGAAGTACTTAGCCTATGCTTGGCTAACATAAATTGCGTCAAGCACCAGCCGGTGCGCTTTAAACTTTGTAAATCAGGTGAAACTGAAGTAACGTTATCTGCAACGCAAGCAGAAACTGCTTCCTTGGTAATGAACTGTATTTATTGAAACTGTGCGAGCAGCATCACCTGTGTGTCTCATCTATAGCATTTTGATTAGAAAGTTATCATCATTATCATCAAACTGACGGGCACTGTTTGTCCAACGCTAGCCTAAACAGTGTCTCTGAACACTGATCAGAAAATTACCTTCTATCTATTATTTTATCTTAGAATCATATAAACCAATAATTTTAAGTTTGCACAGAAGAACATGCAACAAACGTATGTGTAGTAAAGGGAGGCGACTGGAGACAGATTGAAAAGTGTGTACTTAACCTTCCAAGCTTTGTAAGCACATTCGATTTGACGCAGTATACGCAGTGGTGTATAGTGGAAGGCATTTTTTTTGCTCTGAATGTCCAAAAAACGACATATTTGATCGATAAATAAACATTATTAGCTTCCTCAGTCTCTTTAAAGTTTCAGAAAGGCAATAATACCATCGCAATACTTTAAGTTTAATGTAAAAGTTATTTTTAATGCATTTTAAATCCACTATACCTTCATTTCTTCCATCATCTGTTTTACTATATATAAATTTTTAAGATCAGTTTCAACTTCCGGATCCGGTTTAACTCGAGGTTCCGGTTACTGGTTCCGGTTCCGGTAAATTTCGGTTCCGGTTATTCCCTGATATATATATATATATATATTCACATACTGGGCTTCATACAGTATACATAGCCCAGTGTATATGTATATATATATATATATCAGGGAATAATCGGAACCAAAATTTACCGGAACCGGAACCAGCAACCGGAACCGTCCATTTAAACCGGAACCGGAACCTGGTCTTCGAAATTTATATATAGTAAAACAGATGATGGAAGAAATGAAGGTATAGTGGATTTAAAATGCATTAAAAATAACTTTTACATTGAACTTAATGTATTGCCATGGTATTATTGCATTTCTGAAACTTAAACGAGACTGAAGAAGCAAATAATGTTTATTTATCGATCAAATATGTCGGTTTTTGGACATTCAGAGCGAAAAATGTCTTCCACTATACACCATTGCGTATACTGCGTCAAATCGAATGTGCTTACAAAGCTTGGAGCGTAGAATACACACTTTCGCTCTGTCTCCTGTCGCCTCCCTTTACTACACATACGTTTGTTGCATGTTCTTCTGTAAGAAACTTAAAATTATTGATTTATATGATTCTAAGAGAAAATAATAGATAGAAGGTAATTTTCTGATCAGTGGTCAGAGACACAGTTTAGACTAGCGTTGGACAAACAGTGCCCGTCAGTTAGATCATAATAATAATCATAATAGCTGCTACAAGCATCGACCTGGCTTTGCTTTAACAAACTCCTGCAGATTATTATGAAAAATTGCTGCTCAGATTATGTGCCCTACTTACGTTTCACACGGCAAATTGGTTAGTTAATCTTTTCTTTTGCTTGGTCGTATTGGAGCTTGATCATTGTATAATATATATTACATATGTTTGGATTACAGGATGAAGCAAAAAACGTGGAAAATTTCAAACAAAATTTCTAAACCGGAATTCCGGTTCCGGTATGGTTTTTGCCCTTTGCCGGAACCGCAACCGGAACACGATTTTCGTCGGAACCTGAACCGGAATTCCGGTTACTCCCCGATATATATATATATATATCAGGGTTTTTTCAATTTCCGAATCGCGAAAATTACGCAAACCCGTTTTTTTAAATGCGTAACGGTGTACCAAAAAAAGCGTAATTTTTATCATAAAAAGAAAATAAAAAATACTTATGTATACTTACTTTTGACAGCTCCAGACGTCTATGTTGAGGTACTTGCACTGCACGCCGTAGTTTTGGTTTGAGAGCACTAACATCGCCAGCGTTGAACACCGGGTCACAGAAATTCGTCTCCAAACAGACGGCGCCGCACAAGCACGGCGTTCCCACCGTTCCCGGTGGGAAAATTGCTGATGGAATGATAAGGCGGATAGGCTGTAGCAGGGTGCCATAGCCGAACTCGCCCTCCGCGGCTTCCTTGTCAGAGGAAACTCCTTGAAACAGGTACTCAGGTACTGTCGGTCGGTAAGCATACAACGGAAACCATCGGCCGCAGGATCCCGATAATGCAAATCTTCGAGATAAGCCTGGAGCAGTGGTACGTTTGCCACTAATTTAGAAATAACGTCATGTCGCGATAGCCATCTGACTTCGAAAAAACGAGGGATCTGACTGACATGGACGGTGATTGCTTGGGCGAGCTCTTGCAACTGTGTTGTGACCTTTGCTGTATGAAGATAGTTCAGAAGCCACCGAACCTTGTCTTCAAACTGCAGGAAAAAATCTAACGATTCATAAGCATCTTTAAACGCAAGCGCCTCGCGGTGAGCCACACAATGCATAGAGATAATGGAATCGTTGGCGATTGCCCGACGTAGGCGGGCGATAACTCCGCTTCGAGCACCGAGCATCACATTTCACCATCGGAAGTAAAGTGCACGAGCTTTGTCATATCGACCATAATCGACTTGAAATAATCAATGATCACAGCTGTGATCGTTGCAGCATCAAAAGCAACCAAGCTTGGGGCCGCACGAAATTTACACAGTGTACCGCCATCAGCGAGCTCGGTACTTAAATGTTGAGTGTATATCATTAAATACTTGTTTTGTTTCATATCATTAGATTCATCGACGTGAATACCAAACATGAGGCAGTTTTTCAGATCAGAGTTATCATGGTCTTCTACCACTTTATTCATAGCACAGAGGAACTGATACGTCGAAATGTCTGAGCGATGCTTATCAGGGAGATGGACGTTTGCCTTGCAGGCTGTTAAGTGATTGTCCACTAACCCGTGCATTTCCGTTGCAAAACTGATCGGTCGCTCATTCTGGATGCAGAATAAAATGTTTTTCAAGAGCGCGACGTAAGCGGGGCTAGCAGCTTCAACTACTTTTGCCTGCGCTGTTGCCATCTGCTGCTTCTCAGCTTCTATAGCATCCACCTTTTTGGTCTTGTGGCTATTTGCGTGAATATCTAAATACTCGAGTCGCCAACCGGTTTCAGGGCACTTTTTGCCGTCACCCATTGTCCATTTTGTAGAGACTCATCGCACAATATTTAAAAAATCGCTGGAGTGAGATATGCATTAATATCAGCATGTAACTGTTTCTATCTTTCCATAACGTATTAGTTATACGGATTCTTGAAAGACATAAACTGTTTATGCTGCTATTAATGCATATTGTCATTGTAGCAGATGCTGTTGTGCGTTGGGGAAATATCCTGCCCATATGTCAGCTGCTGAGTTTGTCCTCCGGACATAGAAATAAAAGGCGTAAGTCACGCAAAGCTTGATCAAAAAAAATGCGAAACGGGTCCTCAAAAACGCGTAAATTACGCAAAAAATGCGAAAAAAACCGTGATATATATATGTATATATATATTTATATATTTATGTATAATAAATAATTTATATATATATAAGGGTTTCATACAGGAGCTGGCAGCGAAATTTAACCATTTTGGGGGCCAATTAAGATACTTTTTAGAGCTAGAAAAGGCAAAATCATAGTTAGGCTACCAAAAAAATTAACTTGACCTTCCCGGACGTAGCATCTGTCATCCCAACACAAATTTTCCATCGAAAATTAATTTAATGGCTTCAAACAGGAGCTTACAACTAAATTAGGTTATGTTTAAAAGAGGTAAAATCACAGTTCGGCTGCCAAAAATTAAATTTGATCTTCCCCGATTAGTACCTATCACCCAAACAGTTATTGGCCAAAAGAAAATTAATTTAAGTGTTTCATCAATGAGTTGACAGCGAAATTTGGACATTTTTGCGTAAATTAGGGTATTTTGAGTCTCCGCAGAGTCAAAATCATAATTACGCTGTCCAAAAGATAAACTTGATGTTCCCCGACCTAGTATTCGTCACCCAAACACCATTTGCCCAGCCAAGATTAATTTAAGGGTTTCAAAATGATAGGATTTAAGATTTTTTGCTAACGCACCGGAAAGATTGCTAGTCGCTGCGCGCCTAGTAAGTTGGTTTTCCATTGAATATTAATTTCAAGTCAACATTATTTAAATAAGTTATATCTATCAGTAATTTGTAATATCTTGAGTCCAAATTAAGCTACGTAGCCGGCAAAATGATATCTTCGGGACGTTTGTCTCCAACGAAGATGAAATATGTTAGTCTTATTGTGCTAATACTGCAAACCACGGCGATGGTTCTACTGTTGCGTTATTCACGGACGATGCCAATACAGGACGGTTCTCACCGGTACGTCTCGTCAACTGCAGTGGTCGTCGCAGAAATTGTCAAAATTGTAACCTGTGTGGCGGCGGTATTTAAGGATTGCGGTAGGTTTCGGATGTATTAACAATGCAAATAATCGTTTAAAAACTGTCTATGGATAGGATATTCTTTTCGATGTCTCGCAAGCGAGTGTGATATCGAGTGAGCGCCGTTTCATTAATACTTGGCATTATATGTAATCTGTAACATACTTAGAGTTTGATTTGATCTATTTCAGACCTCTGGAGTCCCAGAAACGTTATAGTTTTGGTCTGCTAGGAGTTAAGGAGGATTATAATCCTACCTAGAGTAGCTTATCTGAAGGTGCAAAAGAACGAATAACTAAATAAGTGACGCTGGACGAAATTATTTCGGTAAACTGGATTAAGTAAGCCGTCAAAAATGTTGGATGTTAGGTGACGAAACCATCTTATTCTACGTATATACCGAAAACCTTCTGTAATTGGACCATTGTAAATAACGTGAAAGCGATATATAATAACCAAAGAACTGAAGCGAACTATATGCTGGAACTAGCGATGTTTTTGATGCTAAACCCATAAGAATCAGTGAAAAGGTATCAAATATTCGGGCTGTGCGCCAGATAACCTATTATCGCATTAAGAATGCGCGATAGCTTGATGGACACTCGATGTACGGTAAAAGTACACAACTAAATGCCGAAACTTGAAAAATATACTTTGGTTATACATATAGGTTGTCAATACCACAGGTCCTTGCTGATTGGTGTCCGGTCGCATAAGCATGGATTGTCATGGTTGTTAAGTCGATTTTTGTCTTTGTACTAATCGTTTATGACCATAATCAGTATTGATTTCAAGCAGCCTGAAACATGTAAGCCATATTTACATAGCCAATGATGGAGAAGTAACAACATAATCTAGGTAGCAAGTTCCAATATTTCACGAAATGATGGGTGAACTAGGGTCTGCATATATAATGTTCTAGGCTTAACGAGTGCTCGTATATGAAGTGAAATGCTTGTTGTATAGCTAGGAGCTACAAAAAAGTAATGCCGATAAAATCAGTTTCCGTATTGACCATTTTATATATAAAAATCAGATCCGCTATGATTCTAGTTTCCAACGTTTCTAAACCTAAAATTGAAGACCGATGGTAATATTCCAGATGCCGGTAAAGCAGCATTGCACGCGTAAGATTTTTCTGAATAAATTCCATCGGTTTGATGTTCCGTAAGTAATAGGAGTCCAATGGGGGCTAGCATATTCCACTACGTATATATATGCTAACTAATGCATATTATAGCGAAATGTAACCATCTATGGGCAACACTTTAAAAACACGTGTTCTAAACGAGATTAATCTATTTTCCCTACTCACCAATAGTCAACATGACCGTGGGATTTGAAAGAGCTTTTGCAATGGATCTCCAAGATCCGCTATTGCATTACGCTTAGGAATAACAAAGTTTGATGTTAGCGCTGTTAGCGAGTCACAACAAGTCGGGGTGGCTGGATTGCCTAGCGTAATAGCTCATTCTAAATCGTTAAAACTCTATTTGTACTGTGGCGACCGCAGACTCAGAAACCGAAGAATGATTTTATATGACGCAACAATAATGACGAAACAGTCCGCCTACGAAAATTATGCAAATTACCATTGTGTATAGGCAAATTAACCTTGTATATATAAATTGTTACAACTGAAATAAACCAATCGTTCATTTGTTTGGATTCGCTACAATCCCACATTGGTGAACTTGATTGTTTTCTTACACGTCCACTAACACTTACGTTACTTGGTTACACTTTCGTTAGTCGATTTTCATTTGATTTTCTCAATACATCTATAGCGCAGTCGGTATCGCGCTTGCCTCAAAATCGAGAGACGGAGCTTCGATCCTCGTCGTCAGATTTTGCGGTTCGAAGCGATTAGCGATTTGGTTTATCCTCAATCGATTCAACCTCTGGACGACACGTGATCAAGCGAACAGTCGAAGCTCTAGGAGCAGGCAGTTTTCCATCTGAGTCAATCGATACAACATCACCTTAACAAGTGTTAATCTCGGATTCTGTGTCGAACGGGTCAATCAATTCGATCAGGTCCAAGCGTTTCACCAACGTGGGGGGTGGTATTATGGTGCCCCGGGAAAAAAACAGGTGTCCCCTGGTTGCGCCACCTGGGTAAACTTTTGGGTCCCCAGGCAAATTTTTATCTACCTTCTGATAATAACACCTCACAATTAACATAAAACCAGACAGAATTTTTTAGGAAAATCTTTTTCTACAGTTAAATATTTGATTAATTTCACCAAAAAATTGGCTGACTAGTTGGTTGTAACCTCAGTAAAGAAGTTTGTACAGTTTCTCAGGCAATTTTCGCTGAAAAAGTAATAAATTTTGAAAATTTTATATATCGACCCCAGTTCAAACCAGGAATTCCCAGTTCATTACTCCTGACGAAAGGAGTTTCCGGCGCCTCGGGAGTTTCAACAGGGCCTCCTGTTCGTACCACCCCCCGGCAAGCTTTTCAACGGATGCAGAAACGAAGGTCAAGGTTAATGAGAAGGAAGCAATAACGTTGTCGATGAAAACGACGCATAACCGCATAGATGACGATAGACCAAATTATTTCGGTATTTCAGGTTCGTGGAACGCAAAACCCCGGAAACCCCATGAAAAGGTCAAATAATCACGTTGGAATCTAGAGAATGGTCTAGAATCTAGAATATCGTGGTGCTCATGTTTGATAATATACGTTCGTTACAATGTAAAAACGAGCAATATCATGCCATAATTAGAAAAAAAATTGCTATTTACAAAGGGTCGACAAACCGTATTCGGGCTCAAAGCGACCAACCAAGTGGTCAAAAAGTGTTGTTCAGTCAGGTTGTAGATTTCGATGTGCTGATTCCGTTTTTCGATGTGAAGTCTGTGCCGCGAAGTATTAGTTAGCAAACACTGCACTCGTATGGCCAGATTTAACAAACACCCTTTATCTGGCCTGTCCACAGTGGGGGGACCCCTCAATTTCCAAATCCTCCAATGTTCGTGAGATTTTCCCCCATGTCCATCCCCCCACTCTACCGAAACCCCATGTTCAACTACTTCCAGAAAATTTTTATGTCTAAAAATTTATGTTTTTTGTTTGCAAATTGTTTTTTAAACGTGAATTAGCACTATTTATAATGCTAAAATATCGTTTTTAGCTTGAAAATACATTCACTATAGTAAAATGCATGAAAATATAGAAATATTTAGTGTTTGTAGGCACAATTTATCCCCTCACTTTTAATTTTCCACCGAGAATTAAAAGGGGGTCCTCCCCAAGTTGCCCCCACTTTTCGGAGGGCTGTGGACAGGCCAGTTTAAAAATCTGTTGTTTGCCATTTTGACACAGTAGATGCGGTCGGAGTGGTTCTTCAACTAAAGACGACATGGTAATCACTGTTGCTATCGAACACCAATCTTATCGAAATTCCTCCACCCGTAGTTGAGTTATGATTGCCAGCGACAGATAAAAGAAATTTTAACGATTTTTCACTAACGCCCTCGGTGGAAATTTCGTTCGCTTTGATCGATTGGCTTTAACGATTACTTAACCAAGGACAATAATTAGTTGCTTTCTATTTTTGATAATTATTGTGTAGAAATATTCTACATTCTCCAGTTTGGAATGTACTCGTCGCTCAGTGTCATTCACTCGAAATCGCAATGCTTATTATCAACGTACTGTTTGGTAGATATAGATGCTCTAGCTTGGGCATATAGGTAACGCCAAGCCAATATTGTATGCCGAGAGGCGGTATCTATATTAGTTGTCTTTTGCCAGTGCGAACTTTTCTCAAATTTTGTATTAATGGCGATTGTGTTCTGCTGCTGCTCCTCCGATGTCACGCTTTCTGTATATAAGGAAATAGTTGAAAATTAATAATTTTCTTAGGCTTAATGGTACAAATTAGATTATGCTGGGGTATTTTCACCTAGTGAATCCATTAGAATAGATGTGTGCTCCGAGGTTCCAGTAAGAAGTAGTAGTGGATCAGTGCACCTTTGAGTGGGCACTACGCCCTATGTGAGCCCCAAGGGTCCAAAAATCGAAATGAAGTTGTCCCATACAAAGTTATTTGACCTGCTGAATCTGTTTGAATGGTTCGCTTTGGCTTTGTGTTCCGGTAAGGAGATATTGGGGCTCAGGACATGCCTACTATATGACCTTCAGGGGTCCAAATATCGAAAAAATGAAGTTGGTCTCATTTAAAGTAATTTGACTCACTGAATCGATTGGAGTGGTTAATTTTCATCTTTGAGGTTCTGGTGAGAAGTTGTGATGGGTGGTGCAGGTTACCCTCGGGTCGGTACCACTCCCCCTGTGAGCTTCATGGGTCCAGAAATCGAAAAAATATGAATTTGGTCTTATATAAGGTAATTTCACACGTTGCGTCGATTGCTCTGGTTTATCGAGATTCCGGTAGGAAGTTATATATAGGGGTCAGGACACCGTATTTTAACATCAGTACCACATTATTTGTTCCTACACTCCGCAATTTTGATTTTCCACCTCCGCTTTTCTATATTTTTCACATTGTGTAGTGTCGAAACGGATTCCTGCCTAGTAATACAAATGTATGACCGAGTTTCTTTTGGTTAATTTGTGTTAAACGGAACATTCAGAATGCTTTGCCATGACCTAAATCGCTCTCACGTTGTTAAAACTCACGCAGTTTTTGTTGCTCGCTCACTAAAATAGAACGATTCCTGATGTTGTGCATTGTTGTTGTAGCCCTATTTGGGAGCTAGTTTACCGTTTTCAATCTTATACCTATTAATTTCTTAATCTATTAGATTGTTTTTGTAATATTTCGTTTTAGGGCTCAGTTTTCGCCACTGTTGTTCGACGATGCATGCCGAAATTTTGGCAAAGCCCGGTGAAACGTTAAAAGTTGCAGTACCTGCCGTATTATATACGGTTCAAAATAATTTGCTATTTCTTGCGCTATCACATTTGGATGCAGCGACTTATCAGGTACGATTGGTTGCAGGAGAAGTACTGATGTTGAGAGAAATGTTGATTAGCACTTATTATAATGGTAAAATCTTGCATTATAGCGTGAAAGTATTTGTATGACAGTTATAAGCTCCTAAAATATAGAAATAAGATAGCATATGGAGAAAAATTTTGTATCCCCACTTTAAAATTTTTCTCGAAATTGAATATGGAACCCAAAGACCCCAATGACATATGAGACTAGGTAAAATTTGGTTTAGATTTTTGAATTTCATACAGTACGGGCACAAGCCGTAGCTGCGTATCGATTTCTGTCGTTATCAGTTTTATCGTTTGTAATGAAAAACAATATATCCCTCGTCCAAGTCACGCAGTTTTATTAAGCATCTGTCTGGCTATTGTTTTAGATTTCCAGAGTACGGTCTAGATGACGGTGAATTATATATAGATAGGTGTAGATATATGTAGGTTAGTTATTCAGTCGTGTTAATCTTGCTACAGTAAATGATATCTAGATGCTTCCGCAGCCGCTGAAAATTTTGTCACGCCCCTTGAACTGTGGAGTTATAGTTCAAAACCAAGGGACTGGGATGTAGCTTGTCTAGAGCCTTTCGAAAAGTGGGGGAACTCAGTGGGCTCCACTGTCATTCTTGGGGGAAATTGGAATTGGTGGGGATTTTGGTTAAGAATGCTAAATATTTTCATGTATTTCTGTCATAGAAATATTTTCAGGTTATAAAACGACGTTTTAGCATTAGAAATAGCGTAACTAATGTTTACAAAACATTTTGCATACAGAAAACTCTGGAAACATCTAAAAATTTTGTATCCAGTGGAACATTGGGGTTTCGGGCGGGTTGGGGCCGGAGATGGGCAAAATCCCACGAACGTGGTGGATTTGAAAAGTGTTGGGGTGGGAGTGCCACACTTTGGCATCTCGGTGGGGGGGGGGCGCTAACGATAGTCGGTCATCCTCTGGTTCGAGTGAGGTCGCCCCAGTTCGTGTCCCCCATAAATTTTTGGCGCCCCTGTTTATTGCCCCACCCACAAAATTTCTGTTGAGACAATTAATGCTAAATGAGAAGCCAAGTGGCGCACGCTCACATTACATAATAAATCCATTTAAACTAAAATTTACTGTTTTAAATTTGAAACCCCTGTTTACAAAACTCTGAAATGCATAATTAAAAATTAAGTATCGATGATTTGCCATTGATGACCACCAGGCGTCATAATATGGCAAAAATGCCACATTATGACGGGCATTTATATACTATGTATACATCCCACAAATTTAGGGTCCCTTGTTGATTGTTGAACCAGAGGCAGCTCTCTTTTTGAGCGCCCGCTACTATAGGGCCCGCCAAGTTCAATGGGGGGGAGCAGCTCCCAGTTCGTGCTCCCCCACAAATTTTGATCCTACAGAGTTGCCAGCCACGCATCACTGTGGACAGGCCAGGAATGAGCATCACTCCTGGGTTCTAAAATGGAAAAAAATCATAAAATGATAGAAATACTGTAGGACATTTATATGTTATAAACACTCCCCCCAACAATTTTGATGTCCCTTATTGAACCGCAGGCAGCCCCCTTTTCGTGCGTTCCTCACTATCGGTCCCACCCTCAGTTCGATTGGGCGCTGCTCCCAGTTTTGCTCCCCACAACAAATTTTGATCCTTCAGAGATGTCAGCCACGCCCCACTGTAGACGGGCCCGAAATGAGCATCAGTCCTCTGTTCAATGAGGTACTGTGTACATCTAAATATTGCCAAAATTCTGTGTTTTTCAACGAAATTGTTAAGTAGTGGCTTTCTCAAGCTGCGTTGAAAGTACCTGGGAGGAACTGAACTGGGATTGTGAGCACAATAATCGCATATATCTTCTCAACTGTTCAAGCAACATGGCTGCTATTCAGCGGCTGTTTTTATAATTTAATACTCAATATCGGTAATGAAGCAATACTTGCCACAGCGTCAGAACAGCCAGAATACTAGAAAGCTAATATGTGCGTCGTGCTTTGCGTGGAATGCAGTCCGCCAGAAACGGTGCACGTACCGTAATTTTAAACGCAGAAACTAATGACACGCCTGTCAGCGATGTGAGTACTGGCTAGCAGAAAGGGATAAATTTTGTCAGGTTTCCATCCTCAACTATGAGTTGAAACTGGCCACTAACATCAAAACTGATGGCTGAAAAATTCAGAACATTTTTGCGTCGGTATTCCACTAGGCTGGAACTGCAATGAGCTTTGATCCCGCCGCAACGATGACACCTGAATCGCGACACATCTAGTTCAACGCTTATACCATCGCCAAAAAATTATTTGCTGTGGGCAGCAAAAAGGCTTCTGGTCCGGACAATATTCCTGTAACAGCATTACATGTTTTTTGCCAAACATTTGGCTCAAACATTAAGAAAGCTGTTTCAGATGTCATACGACACAGCAAAACAGCCTCGAGAGTGGCTCGACGCTAACGTAATCCCATTATATAACGCCGGTTCGCCTACGGAAGTCGGTAATTACTGCCCAGTTAGCCTTTCCTGTAAAATTGGTAAGATAATGGAGGAAATAATTTGAGATCATTTGTGGGAACAATTCGAACGGCATAAACTTATCAACCCGTCACAGTACCATTTCATCAAGAACAAATTTTTGTACGTTACAATTGTTACGTTATTTTAATTTTACTACTGCCATAATCAACAAACGTAATTATGTGGACTGCGCTTACTTAGTTTTTAAAAAACCCTTTCGATTTGGTCAGCCACTATTGCTGCATTATTAAACTTGATTCTTTTGCGCTCCATCCACACACTATTGACTGGAGCACAGCCTTTTTTAGAAATCGCGCTCAACGAGTAGTCTATCGTGGTGGTCAATCGGCACTAACCGATGTAACAAGTGGAGTTCCGCAAGAGTCAGACATGGACCGTTTGCTATTTTTGATGTATATTAACGATATTTATAACAACCTTAACTCCTACGTTTTAAAATTTTCTGACGACCTAAAAGTCTACTCTGAATTAACTAAAGGTAATAGTGATATTTGTGCGCAAGAACTTCAACAGGACCTTAATCCACTAGACAAATGGTTTGTGGATAGCGTCATACAGTTTAATGTTAGCAAATCTAATGTGGTTCACTTCGGCCATAAGAACCCAGGTCGCCAATATATGTTGCTACACAAGTCGCTTACTCGCATTTGTTTGGTTAAAGATTTGGAAGTAATGGTTTCTTAGAATATGAAATGGTCATATCAATGTAATAAGCCAATTTCTGCCGCTAATAAATTGTAAGGTATTGTAAAACGTCATATTAGGCATTTCACTAAGTCTTCTTTTGTAATGTTATATCGCTCACTTATAACACCTCATCTTGAATGTAAGAGTCAAGTCTGGTCACCGCACTACGCCAACGACATGAAAATGAGTGAAGGTGTGCAACGTCGAGCAACTAAACTGTTACCTAGTATTCGCAGCATGAGTTATTATGACCGATTACACCACCTCCAGAAACGAGACGTTTTGCGTGTTGATCTGATATTGATATATCAGATAGTAAACGGTTAAACATGCTTGCATTTTGCCGATTTCTTCGAGGTGGGTAACCCGGGAACCCGAAGACATCGTTTTAAGGTCAAAACAGTTGACTTTCCTCACACTGTCTGCACTTCTTTAGCCATACGGTAGTTGACGTCTGGAACAATCTTCCAGAGAGGGTCGTCATTGCCAACACAATTTTTTCGTTTAAATTCTTGCTCCACGTTTCGGGCTCAATACATGATTTATTGCTGCTGGTTTCCCTTATGTTTCACACCCTACATAATGGGTCTTTTGGCCCCAGAAATCCGCTGTAATGTGTCACTTAATCGCTGGTTCAAGCCTGAGGCTCGCATGTGAATAATATAGCTGTGTTGTGCACGTCTTTCTAAATGACGTATTCATTACTCAGAGTTCACCACCTTGGTGATAAGACAAGCACTGGTACTAGTCTTATAAGGTGTTATATTGCATCGCTGGTTAGTCGCTGGGACCTCGGTCCTCGAGCTTTTTAGTTCTTGGGTATCAGTCATTTCTAGCTGGCATGAAACGCCGATGTTATGACTTTGCCGATTATTATAAATTGGGACTGGTAGTATGGTGCAATTTGGTAATATGAATTATTCTTTTGTTTACATTCGTAATTGCTATGTAATCATTTCAGGTGTCCTATCAACTCAAAATTCTAACAACAGCCTTATTCTCAGTGGCTATGTTGAATAAACGCCTTATTATTTATCAATGGATCTCACTGTTCTTGTTAATGGCCGGTGTTGCGCTCGTTCAGGTATGAGAATTTGTATTGCTGATGGAGCGGTACAAATTAGCGTGGAAGAAATTGGTATGTAGGCGATTGCTTATGTATAGTCGTTGTCGTATGTAAGGAATTTTGTTGTATCAGCTGTTTATGCTGTTTGAGCCACGGGTAAACGAGGGTGGAGAATGGGTGGCAGCTGAATCTTCGATGCTAGGTAACTACTAACATGGTTCTCTGGAATCGCTCCGGTACCGCACAAAACCGGACATATGATAATTTTCCGAAGGAAAATTAGAATCATTTTAAACACATACTTTTCTGTTTCATACAATTGAAGGCTCTGCCACAGTATTGAGTGTTCGTCGCTGATATTTCCCATCGCTCATGACTGGTCAAGTCTTGCCCGTATCTTGTTATGATCTCCATGCTGCCAAGTGCCTGGTCATATGGCTGAACTCAGCTTTCATTAGAACCTGACATCTCATGGATAAAATTTTGTTATATCAGAATTTGATTTTATTACGTAGATGTAAGATAAGATAAACTGTCGTTGAAAAATTACAATATTGAAACTACATACGTACAGGTCATGTCGCAAGTCAGCAAGGTTCGTCATTGATTGTGTGATGCCTTTAGATTATACATTTGAAGATTAAATTTTTAATATGTGAGTGTAAGACCTCCTTTGTCAAAAACCGGACATCAATTTTTGCGGTATATACGTCAGTGCGTGGTCTTAAGAAAAATCGAAAATTTGATGTTAAAAACTTTTTCAAAATGCGCGGGACGCTGTTGAACTTATTGTGCGCAAAATTAACAACCGTTCACCATGCCGTTGTCGAACCCAGCTGTTAGTCGAATGTATAGCACCACGACTGCTCCTTTTTCCGATATGTGAATGATGTGGCCGCTGAGTATCATTAAAGTTTTTTGTGAGACCGACATAGCTGTGACGGTACCCTGGCAGACGCGGTGTACTGGAAAATTGTTTTAGTTGAGTTACAAGTATTATAAGTTGAGAGCATCGCTACGAGGAAATTTAAATTTGAAGCGAACATAGGTGACGCAGGTGCTTTGTTCCCACGGCTTTGTGCTCTAACCACTGAGCTTACGTTCGCTGTAATTCAAGACGAAGATTGGTTATAGCGCGTTATTGCGAGGTGACGTATCGCCACATGAAAGTTGTACATCGCAACACGTACACTAACGCGGGCTTCAAAATATGAAGCTTAATTGGTATTTCTAGACATGTATGAAAGCAATCTTAGCAAAGTTTAAGATTTGTCGCTTTGTGAGAACTACGCGATTGGAAGCACACTTCGCTAATTTGTTAAAATTTATTCCTGAACATGTATTTCTGCAAAAGGTATAAACGTTGTTGAGTTTACTGTATTTTGGTCGTGCGTTGCTAGTTGTCTGTTTATGACGTTGAGATATTTGCGGGGTTGGAGGCTCTACATGTAATTTCATGACCTTTAGTATTGTTTCGCTGCACTCACTGTAAATTTATGAACCTATTTAGTATTGGGTCCAACCAGATTACATTAACCCCTCTTGCAGTAATTCATTCATATTTATTTACATCGTTGTTTCTATATATTACTACTCAGTCTGATTGTCATGATGTGTTTTTCTGTGCTTTACCGCATACGGTGGTAGGTGGTACACTATAAATGTTACGTCGGGTAATATTTGTTGCAGCTGTTGTCTAGCCCTGTCTAAAGTAGATTACTGCGACAGTATATTAATTCGCTGCTGCATTGCGCACTTCCAAATACCAATACTACCGCGGCTATTGTAACCTCAAGGGCGGAACTAATGGGCTCATTTTTCTCTGTTGGTCCCACGAAGCCACGGAGCTTAGAAACCCGCAGGAGCGCTTCACAGCATTTGTTATGATTCTACCGGAAGGGTTTACGACCAGGGAATAATCGAAACCGTCCATTCAAACCGGATCCCTAAGCAGAATCTGATTTTCGAAACTTATATATAGTAAAACAGATGAAAGACAAAATGAAGGCATTGTGGATTTAAAAATAAATTTTACATTAGACTTAATGTATTGCGATGACATTATTATCTTTATGAGATTTTGAAGAGACTGAAGAAGGTAAAATATTTATTTATCGTTCAAGATATCGGTTTTTAGGCTCCCAGTTGAAAATGTCTTCTGCTGTACATTCTTGCGTAAACTGCGTCAAATTGAATGTTCTTGTAACACGTGGAGCGTAGAATAGACAATTTCGTTCTGTCACTAATTACCTCGTTTTAGTAGACATACGTTCCTTACATGTTATTTCGTAGGAAGCTTAAAATTTTTGGTTTATATGGTTCTAAAAATATAAAGGTATATATACTATAATTTTCTAATCATAGGCCAGAGACATTGTTCAGGCTAGCGTTGGGCAACCAGTGCTCGTCAGTTAGATGATAATGATTTTCTAATCAGAATGCTATAAAAGAGACAAACTGTGATACTGCTCGCAAAGATTCAATACACTCAGTTTGTTCCCAAGAACTGAGTTTCGGTCTGCTTTGGAGATATATTACTATACTCAAATGTAGATTGATTACAAAGTTTACAGTATATATTAGTCAATCTTACAGTTAAGTGGTTAAAAATCTATACTCTATGTTATTTGCATATCAAGTTGGACCGGTTTCGCATATAACAAACACATACCGCAGATTTCTGAATGGGTGAGCTGTTACAATCATAAATCTAGCTTATTTTTTAACAAATTCCTGCCGGGTGAAGATAAAAATTCGTAATGAAATTGTCTCCCACTTATGTTTTACATTGTAATTTGCTGAATTAGTCTCTTCTTTTGTTTGGTTGTGTTTTTGAATTTGATCATTGTGTACATAACGTATGACTTTACCACAGCTGAAGCAAAAAATGTGGACAATTTTAAATCGGAATTCCGGTTCCGGTATGGTTTTTGCCTGAACCGCAACTGGAACACGATTTTCGCCGGAGCCAGAATTTTCTGGTTACTCCCTGGTTGCGACGTAGTCTACGTGGCACTACCTTTGAGGTGCCCAGGGAGCTGCTTACAGGCCAAAGAGGCTATACCACTATTTTCTATTCTAGTTCAACCGGAAGTGTCAAACGAACGATTGGTTCTTTTGGGCAGTAGCCCCACTAGGGTCCGACAATCCCTACATGTTTAACCTCGGATTGTGATCGTTCAGGTGAACTTCGTCCATCGGTTGGCTGGCGGTCCTGTCTAATCCTCATCGACGGTGGTGGTGAGGTCTTATCCAACTCGCACGAGTTGTGTCTATACGTTGGAGGAATCTGCGAACCACGCCAAAGCTTGCGGCCTTTCCAACGTAAAGCCTCAACACAGGTTGTCGATTGGGGCGACAATTTCAACCCCTTTTTGATACATATCGCTGCATGAGGCATTAACAACGCGAAAACACGAAGGATCTTCAATTACTATTCAATGATAAGGTAATCGGATACACATTAGGTAAAGGAATGAGGCAACACGGTTATATAATTCACAACAGTATATATATATATAAAGGATATAAATGTTTATGTTACGGTTATCCTATTGAACGAAGTTCGCACAAGTTAAAATAAACGGGGTAGAGGAATTCAAATAAACGGGACCTTGTCATCGCCTTCTTAATAAAACGTCCACAGTCGTAGTTTCACTTAATCTCAATTCTGGCGAAGTACTTTAACGACGGGCTTACCTTACTACGTGGAGTTCGGGGAAGTATGAACAGAGCAGGGAGTAACCGGAGTTCCGGTTACGGTTCCGGCGAAAATCGTGTTCCGGTTGCGGTTCCGGCAAAGGGCAGAAACCATACCGGAATCGGAATTCCGGTTTAAAAATTTTGTTTGATATTTTCCACGTTTTTTGCTTCATCCTGTAATCCAAACATATGTAATATAATATACAATGATCAACCTCCAATACAACCAAGCAAAAGAAAAGATTAACTAACCAATTAGCCGTGTGAAACGTAAGTAGTGCACATAATTTGAGCAGGAATTTTTCATAATAACCTGCAGGAGTTTGTTAAATCAAAGCCAGGTCGATGCCTGTAGCAGCCATTTTACACATCCAGAGGTCTGTGGTATACGTTTGAATTAAACCGGTCCAACTCGGTAACAGAGTATGGCTTACGCAAAAGTACTTAGGGTAAGCTTGGCTAACATAAATTGCGTCAAACACCCGCCAGTGCGCTTGTAACCTTGGTAAATCAGTCTAAATTGAAGTAAACCAACGTTATCTGCAACGCAGCTAGAAACTGCTTTATTGGCAATGAACTGTATTTATTGAAACTGTGCGAGCAGCATCACAGTGTGTCTCATTTATAGCATTCTGATTAGAAGGTTATCATCATTATGATCTAACTGACGGGCACTGTTTGTCCAACGCTAGCCTAAACAGTGTCTCTGACAATGATCAGAAAATTACCTTCTATCTATTATTTTCTCTTAGAATCATATAAACCAAAAGTTTCCTACAGAAGAACATGCAACAAACGTATGTGTAGTAAAGGGAGGCGACTGGGGACAGAGCGAAAGTGTGTATTCTACGCTCCAAGCTTTGTAAGCATATTCGATTTGACGCAGTATACGCAATGGTGTATAGTGGAAGACATTTTTTGCTCTGAATGTCCAAAACCCGACATATTTGATCGATAAATAAACATTATTAGCTTGCTCAGTCTCTTTAAAGTTTGAGAAAGGCAATAATACCATTGCAATAAATTAAGTTTAATGTAAAAGTTATTTTTAGAGCATTTTAAATTCACTATACCTTCATTTCTTCCTTCATCTGTTTTACTATATATAAATTTCGAAGACCAGGTTCCGGATCCGGTTTAAATGAACGGTTCCGGTAAATTTCGGTTCCGGTTATTCCCTGTCTAGTAGCTATGTAAAACACGCTCTTTCATACATGAAAATTAAGCTATTGTAACTGGAAACATGTTTTACGAATATATGACCATATGTATCACCAATTTACATTTTTTGCGATTTTCCATTGTCGTCATATACGTTTGGGTTTTAGAGCCGATACCGTCCCTTGTGACAATTTATCAGCCTCGTTTTACTGTTAGGCTAATATATTTGTAGGGTTTGGCTGGGCCCAAAAAATGTCACATTGGCTAATCGCAGCTAGACAAGCATCGATTCATAGCCGCGGCAGACTGTGATAAAATCCGGTGTCCTATAAAAATCGGTCCCCCCAGTAAAATTCATCCATAAAATTCGATCCTCCTCTATGAAACTCAGTCCACCTGCCATATAAAAATCGGTCCCCCATAGAAATCGGTCCCCCCATTAAAATCCATCCTCGGCCCCCTCTGGTAAAATCTGTCCCCCATAAGCTACATAATAAGTGATAGCACATCTGTACTAACACAAATACCGCGAGGTAAGCCGTCCAAATCCACAGTTATAGACAATTTCTTTATAATTAACGTATTTTTTGTTATTTTAGTTTCATTACTATTACCAACTATATATATTGCAATATGAGGGAATATAACGACATTATTGAATTCCTGAAGAATAATCACTATCCAGTTCAGAGCTGGATGAAAGATGGGGCCTGCGATCATAAAATTAAAGACAAAAAGCGAGCGTTGCGACGAGCTGCTGAAAAGTTTAAACTTGTTGGTGGTGTGTTGCACCATAAGGGAAAGTCAGGGACGCAACGGGTTATAATGGAACAATCGGAGCGTGAGAGCATCGTCAAAAGCGCCCATGATGACCACGCCCATATGGGTATTAATAAGGTGGTTAGTTACATCGCCGAAGCCTATTACTGGGATGGTTTGACAACAGATGTACAGCGTTACATTCAGTGTTGTCCACGCTGCCAAAAAATAAACCCACAGGGTTTTGACAAACAAAAGTCGGTGCTTCATCCTCTGCCAATTACCTCAACATCATGGTATCACATTGAGATTGACTTGGTTTCAATGCCTATGAGCAACAATGGTAATAAATTTATCTTAACCGTCATCGATCTTTTCAGCAAATGGGCGGAGGCGATAGCTGTGCCTGATAAGACAGCAATCGCCATCGCAACGTCAATGTACAAAATATTTCTCAACAAAGGTTTCCCTAGTATTATTTCATCAGATCGCGGAAGAGAATTCGTCAATAGCACAATGACCGAACTTGCAAAAATCGACAAGGTAGAATTACGTGTGTCCTCGTCGTATCACCTACAATCACAAGGTTTAGTCGAGCGATTCAACCAAACCCTTCAGCAACTGCTGTTAAAAATGATAGATGACAACGACCATGACAAATGGGATACTTATCTATGCGAAGCTGTCTTCTGCTATAATACCATGGTTCAAAGTTCGACGAAACTTACTCCTTTTACAGTTATGTATGGACGTCAAATATTGCCAATGACAGAAAGTGGGACCACTGTTGAAGAAACTATCGACCTTTTGCGCAAAAATCGAGAGTCCATTAACCAAATTGTGCGAACCAATGTTCAAAAGGCGCAAACGTTGCAAAAGGTCCAATATGCGAAAAAAAGAAAACTAAAGCCATCTTTTGACATCGGAAAGAGTGTACTTGTCTTCAATGCTCGAAAAGCAGGGCGCAAAGGCTCAAAAATGACACCTTCGTGGTTGGGACCTTATACTGTTCACGAAATTCTGCCAAAGGACTTATACAAGCTGAAAGATAGCACTGGAAATGTTATGAAAGAGGCTGTGAATGCTACACTTCTTAAAGAATACTTTGAGCGCAACGATGAAGCTGTTGAAACAGCCAGAGCAACTGATGATGAATGTGAAATTGTTAAAACAGCCGAAGCAGGGGACAAGTCGTTTAATCCTCCATCAGTCAAATCACGGCGCCAAGTTCCTGTTAGTCTGGGATTAAAAAATGTTAAGCCCCCAATCATGAAGCCTTGTCCGACACTGAACATCCCTGATGGGTTGAAGACGATTATAGGCGACGGTAATTGTTTTTTCCGTGCTGTTTCATTTAGTCTCACTGGAAATGAAAATAACCATCTACTTCTGCGAGACTTGACTGTTAACGAAATGAGAAAGCCCGGTGTATCAGAACGACTACAGAATTGCATGGATCAAAATGTAAATGAATATCTAAATCAATCAAAAATGTGCGACTTTGTAACATGGGTAACGGATGCCGAAATATTTGCAATGGCAAGCGCGCTAAAATTGAACATTTCTGTATTTTCTGCTTTCGGCAACTCCCATTCATGGCAAACATTCGGTTGCGACTTTTGCGGTGTCACAAATAAAAGTGATACGTCACTATACATAAAGAATCGTCACGATCATTATGAAGTCGTCACTTCGGTAGTGTCATAAAAATTTACTCCATGCCACGGGTGTAGAGGTTGGGGTGTGGAGGTGGGATGCTTGATGAGCCGGGTCCACGTCCCGCATCCTGGAAACATACTGAAATCTGTATGGCTAAGTGCTCATCGCTATGAAATTGAACTCACTGGGAGACCAATTCTTATGGGGGACCGATTTTCATAGAATAGGACCATTAAAAATGGTCCGGGGGGACCGATTTTAATGACATTTTTCATAAAAATCGGTCCTGTGTACAGATTCTTGTGGGGAACCTTTTTTCACGCCGCACCGGTCCTGCCGCACAGATTTTAAATTAAATGATGCATTATCCGATTTCAAGGTTATCGAGACTTAACATACCTAGAGTGACTGGCTCAGCGTGCCGGTACGGCAAATTTGAACATGCACGTAATAAGGAACAGAGGTGCGGTTACCGTTTCGGGAGGTAATATGGAAAATAAGGTGGATTTGACGTCCGCAAATGACGATTTTAGCAGGGTCGCGAATGGTTTCGCGATCGGTAACATCATCCTCGCTCGACAGGAATACAAACGAAACATGGATGTGGATATATATGTATATATCTTACGGCTGAAAATCAGCCCAATTGTGGCGCAAAAACATATCGTGTCTAGCCGTTTTGATGGTTACACTCGTGGACCGTTGCGAACCAGGAGCGCGCAGTGCATAGTTCTTATTTCTCGGCTTATAGGTCCCGGTAGAAGTGGATTGGGACAGAATATCTTAATTTTTGAGATTTTTGTAAGGACATCATTACTAAAAATTATTCCAGTGTTTTTTACATGACGCCTAACTTATCAAACGTGGGAAAATAATATTTCGATTTATCATCGAAATTTGAGCATATTTGTACTATTTCTAAAAAGGCGGATTGAATCCCAGGGGAGATTACTAAACTGTTAATTTTGAACCAACTTGAGGTGCGTTAGGGAGCTCAAACTTAGGTTTGGTTCGGCTGAGCCGTTTTCTAGGCTCGTAACAAAAAGCACGGATTCTCGTAGGGTACTGCAAGAATCTAATGAATAAGATACCGAGTGCCATTTAATGTCTTTTTCTTTTTAAATTTTCTTTCTGTCCCAAAAGCCAGGCCAAGAACTACATTTTAAGAAAAGGAGGATTTAGGTTCACCCGGTTATGATGAAGATCATGACCCTCGAAGGTAAAGTTAAAATTGGACAGTGTCTATCTTGCTATATAGATCGCTTAGTCACTAGTTTACGAATCGATTGCGAGGGTAATGTTACTAAACAAATTTTGACCTAAATAACTCTTAACAAACTGTTATACTTATTCCAAGGTCAAATTCAGGACTAGCGAAGGACTTCTCTATCTCTCCATTGATTTTCGATGGGGATTTTCTCCACTGACCGAGATATTGCCCCCGGTCTTGTTATTAAGGTTCAAAATAAAGTAACCAAAACATCCTATGATATCTGATTGGCTCAACGTAAGCAAATTTTGGGAACTTAACCCTATTGATTCCTAGGTTCAGGAGTTCACAGTCACCGGTCCTTTAAAAATTGATCCGTCGGGTCAGGGCCCCACAGACCCGATATCGCTTCTCGCGGTGTTGGTAAAATTTACTTGTTCAAATTAACCGTTTTCAATCAAATTTACCAACTCTGGTAAATTTGATATTTCATTTGTAATGACGGCGTATCGGAGAGTGGTGACCCGCCGTGCTGCATTGATGAAATTTAAAAGCAAGAGGTCAACGAGAGACACTATGACTGTTAATTGAAATAATTTATGAAACCAAACTTATCCAGCTCAATGTTACTGTCCAAATTTGTGCCAAAACTGAACGGGTTTTCTCCGCGCGGGTTAAAATTTAATTAAAATATTTGAACGCGCGGCTTTGCCGGGCTCAATAGCTCAAATGGAAGGTATTACGCATTTCTATTTGTAATATAAAAATCATCAAAATTCCTTGACGAAAGTTTGATTTTAACGATTAAAAAGTTAGTGGGGCACGCTGAATTTCTTAAACCTTAAGGTCTCGCTTGAAAGACGGGACCTGTGTATATAAATTAGTAAATTTTAAGCAAAATTCTTAGAGGAATTTTCTAGTTATATTAAATTTTAGCCCAAAGTGGGGGCGTCCCACTTTCGAATCCCACCGGCTTCATGGGTCCGAAGGAATATTGTAGAATTCTAAGGGAGTATCTGAAAGATCGTATCCATAGGTTTTATTCACAGAGTTTTTAATAAAATTTATGGAGGGAATTCTGTGCAAAACATGTTCGTCTACCTCGATGCCACTAACAGCGGTTCATGGTACAACTCCATTAATATATCCAAATATGGCAAAGTGCATGCGTAAAATCGCGAGTAAAATTGCATAATTATGCTCAAGGTCGAAAGGTTAGCAAGGCATGGTAGGTTTTGTTCTAAGTATTTATATATGTCAAGAAAATTTTATTTAACCTCGATCAGCTCAAATTCAAATTCCAAACTTCTAGCTCAACCTAGGAAATCATGCAAAATCATTCTTCACGACTGTCGCCATTTGTTTGTTGGCCCCTATCTCATAACCGAGGAGGATCAGAGTGACTTCGGCTAGGTGAACAAAAGCCAGACAAGACGGAATCAAAGTATATTGGAAACAAATTATTAAGAGCATGCGAGGCGGTCTGTAAAACCGAAGCTGCCGAAGTCATACTGGACCGCAAATCCTAGTCGGGCCGTCTGACCGCGACTGTCTTTTCAGTCTCCGACCACTCGGACACAACATAATTGAGACCGGAGTTCCGGTCTTTTCTTAGTTCAGCCAATAAAACTAATTTGGGACGGCTACCGTAAACCGGTAGCGTCCCCAGCCCAAAGGACATTCCTTTGGTAATTAAAGTGATTAATTAGTGTATTAAGATTTTATGGGCATTTCTGGAAACGTCTAATTTTGGCAACCCGTACCTTAGCAAAATCGCCTCTTTTCGAAACGATTGCCCCAATGTTCTAGACGATCTATTCCCCTAACCGTCAACAGCTCTTATCTCCCAAATGTTGGGCCCATTTTAATCGTAATTTATTAGATTTTACTTATATTGCTAAGTTTAAGATTAATATTCACATAATATATTAATATAACTTACCAATACCTATTATAATAAGTCTATTACTGTATTATTAATACTCGTCCAGACAGATATATTAATAAGCATATACTATTTTAATATTAAATATGTGTATTTATTATACTTATAGACAAATATATAAACATGTATATAATTATTAATTATATATGTTATTGGGAAGACGTCTGTGTAAGGAAGACGGCGGGAAAACAAACACGGGGCCGGGGGTACAAAATGGGGTTTCAATCTCTCAAACGCCTCCGGGCAACCAAACTCTGATTTGGGCTCCGGTCCTACAGTCGAGCATTTTGGCACCCAATACCCTAAGATTCAGAGCAAAAAGAGTGACCGGTCTCTTGGGTGAGCCCATCCCGACTCTCCAGCAGGTTCGGATCACCTTTTTTATGAGTGGAGAGGTGCACTTTTGTGTCGGATTTAACGAGGGGTGCGCAACGTGGGTAAAGTGTCCATCGGAAAATTTTTCCCAATTTTCACGGGGTACTGTACCCAATATGGTAACAGCCAGACTTAAATAAAGCCGTATGTTCCAGTGACCCCATATATAGGATTTATAAAGATAACTATAAAAAATAATTATTAAAATAACTGTACTTTGGTCAAATACTAATTTTTCGAGGGTACTCCGAATTAACCCTTGAAAAGTCTGTGAATCCTGATGATATGCACTGGATTGGTCTCAGTAGAAAGAAAGACCCAAAATTTTGTACCAGAAAATATGAGCATTTCTAACAAATTTTCAACAGTTCCTGCGTTACGGATCAGAGCCGTAAAGATCCTAAATTCCGAGGATTCGGAATTGTCCTTTTAAAACTTTTCTTACCAGCTAACTTAGTCAGTGAAAATGAACATTGGTAGGTGATATTTTACTTAAATTTTGCATATTCCCAGCGTCTTCTATGAAATCCAACACTGGTACAGTTTACAAATTATTAATTTTACAAATAATTTAAGAATTTTGACTCACTTTTCCATTCGCTTGACGGCGAACAGCCACAATTTTTGAAGCCCTCTCGTATGAGGCGGTAGGTACGGGTTGCATACAAAGAACAACTTTGCTACCTAAATTCACTAAATTTTCCTCAATCCTATCGCGGGGTCATGCCATTTTTCTACAAATTTGGTTAGTTGTAGTTGCACAATCCTATAGACATCTCGACAGTTAGTTGATGGAAATTTATCGGAAAGTACTTTACCAGACCCGGCCGGCTACATATATATGACAATAATGCGTATATATAGGACGAGATTAACAACAAATCAATACCGTTACAACCAATACCGTACCTAATTGTGGGTTGGGGTTCAGTAAGGTACTACGAGGTACCTCACCAAACCCAACCGACCGGTAATAACAATGAAATATTACGGGGAAACAGCAAGGGTCATGCGAGTTTCGGCATGGCCTACGTATGTACTAATAATTATTAAAAAACTACCAGCAAATGATACAATTCGATATGAAGGGATACAACCATAATGGTACATTATCGTTTATACATCTTTATCAATAAGACAGTACTGTTAGGTTCATACAGTTTTATCAATGAAATACGTGCGACAATGTACTCAAAATGGCAACAAAAGGATATTAGTACAAAGCATGAAGTATGTAGACAAGCCTTTATGGCGAGAATAAACGATACAGTGGTCATGTAACAATGGTAACGAATAATAATAATAATGGTGACGAATCATAACGGGAATACGACAAAGGCACACAAGAATAACAATAACAAACGATACGACATTTCGATTCGTGTGATCAAATAATTCATGCAGTCATGTTAATAAATCGCTAAACCGTAGACACACGCCTATTAGGTCCAGACGGGGTTGTTAAATTCATTGAAACATTCAAAACCATTGAAGCTAAGAGTTAACTCCTATGATAGTTCCGTCATTTCAAAATTGGTAAGTGTTGCCCATTGTTACATTTTAAGGGTTAATCTGTCTCGTAGCGATCCAGAATGGATGTGTTACAAAAGCATAAAAACATATTTCCGAATGTTGAGTTTAACGAATGTATAATCAATATTTTCAGCTGCCCAGTGGTACCACGCCTCCGAACAATCCTCAAGATCATTCGCTGTCCGATCAGGCGGTAGGCCTAGGCGCTGTGATTGCTGCATGCGTGACGAGTGGCTTTTCGGGCGTTTATTTTGAAAAAATTCTTAAAACAACACAAACATCGTTGTGGATTCGTAATTTTCAGTTAGGTAAATTAATCGAGGCGATGTTGTTATCTGTGAGACCTGTATTTATTTTTCGTGTTTTAAAATGTTTTAGGGATTGAAAGTGAAGCAACGTGATTACACATTGGAAGGATATTTAGTTTCTGAGGTATCTGTAATACACTTTTATATATAATTGATGAAATATAGATTTAAACCGTCTTTCCCGATGAGTTCTATTACAGTAAGGATAGCACATAAAAAGAATCAAATCAAGTGAGCTGCTATGGAACTCTCAAATAAGTGTAATCTGTAGTAGTTGGTAGCAGATGAAGCTGTCCATCTGGTTCGTGATATATCCTGGCTTTAATTGATCTGTTTTTAATCTGATTTAATTGACGCTCAACAGAAATATACTGAGATGAACCATTTTGTTACGTCGCGCACATAACTATCTGAAGGACCATATTTAAGCTAGGAATGCCTCTGAGGTGTCTTTGTGACACTTGTAATAATATAGAAGAAACTGTACATCACATTGCCGTTAAGTGTAGTACTGATACTGTGAAGTTAGAAAACATATTTATGGTGCTTTAGTCTATATTGGCTTCCGTTAAGAAAGGGATTAAGAAATAAGTATGCAGTGTATTACGATATGATTATTGATCCTATCAATATTGGAACGTGTAACGTCCATATTTTTGCCTAGACACATAATTTATTTTGCCTCTGGTCTACCTTAGTTCTAAAATATGATTATTTATATTTTAATCTGTTTCGGTGTATTATTTGGATATATTCCAAAGTAGTTTAAATGAATATGTTATAGTCAAATTGTGTAGACGTTTGTTTGACCAGTTAAACTTAACGGATATAAATTTATATCGTCGAGCAGCAGTGGTGGCGATTTGGCAATACTTTCGAAGGATAAATGAACGAAATGCTCTGAGTTGAGGTTATTTAAAATAATTAGGATCTTGCTATTTTTTGACTATTGTTTGTTCTTATTTTTGTCTATAAGACAACTAGCTTTTGTTTACCTTCTTTTACAATATACCGAAGAAAATTAAATATTTCGATCAGTTCTTTGTTGGATTTTTTATTTTTTTTGATTTGCTAGTCTTAATTTAGATTTTATCATTGTGAAAACCTTTTTTATTGTTTAGCTTTCTTCAGTATATTCTTTGGTTTCGGTGCAGTATGTATGAATGACTGGACGGCGGTGTTGTCGGATGGATTTTTTCAAGGATACAATGCTGTGATATGGGTAGTGGTTTTACTACAAGTAGGTGATAAATATTAAATGTAGAAATTTTATATTTAGCAATTTTTAGATTTTTATAACCCACAGCAACTTGTAATTACCCTTCAAGTTCCGGTTCCGGCGAAAATCGTGTTCCGGCGAAAATCGTGTTCCGGTTGCGGTTCCGGCAAAGGGCAAAAACCATAGCATTTTGTTTGAATTTTTCCACGTTTTTGCTTCACCTGTGGTTCAAACATATATACACAATGATCAATTTCCAATACAACCAAGCAAAAGAAGTGATTAACTCAGCAAGTTGCCATGTGAAACGCAAGTACGGCAAATAATTTCAGTAGGAATTTTTCATCTTAACCTGCAGGAGTTTGTTAACAAAACAAAGTCAGGTCAATGCTTGTAGCATATATTTCACACATTCAGAAGTCTGCGGAGTATGTTCTAATTAAGCCAGTCCAACTGGGTAACAGATTATGGATAAGATAGAAGTACTTTGGTTAACATAAACGTCAAGCACCAGGCAGTGCGCATGTAAACTTTGTAAATCAGTATACATTAAAGTAAAGTAACGTTATCTGCAACGCAGCCAGAAACTGCTTTCTTGGCAATGCCCTGTATTTATTGAAAATGTGCGAGCAGTATCGCAGGTTGTCTCATTTATAGCATTCTGATAAGAAAGTTATCATCATTATCATCTAGCTGACGGGCACTGTTTGCACAATGTAGCCTAAACAGTGCCTCTGACCAATGATCAGAAAATTACCTCCTACTATTTGTCTCAGAGCCATATAATTTCAAGTTTCCTATAGAACTGCATGTAACAAACGTATGTGTAGCAAAGGGAGACGACTGGAGACAGAGCGAAAGTGTTTTCTACGCTCTATGCAAGCATACTTAGTTACAAGCACATTTAATTTGACGCAGTATACGCAAGGGTGTATAGTGGAAGGCATTTTTTTGCTCTGGGTGTCCAAAAACCGACATATTGATCAATAAATAACCATTATTAGCTTCATCAGTTTGTTTAAAGTTTCAGAAAAGCAATAATGCCATCGAGTACATTAAGTTTAATGTAAAAGTTATTTTCAATACATTTTAAATCCACTATACCTTCTTATAAATTTTTGGGTCAGACGCTGCACAGCAAAAATCTGGTATGGGGAAATTTAGACTAAAATGGACACAAATTAGACAAAATTAATGAAATTTTTTGAATTTTTTTAGCAGATTGAGCAAAGTTGTGAGGTCCCAATATTCCGAACATTTAGCCGATCTCATTCTTAAGCGCACAAAATTTTTAGCAAATTATAGAAATTTTGGGAAATTTGGGTAAAATTTACTACAAAATCATATTGGGTCCAGCTAGGATCTGATTAGAAAATAATTAGGTCTGATTGGGAAATTTTGAGTCTTGATCCAAAAAAACTAATTATCAATACTTCAAGCCAATTTAATATATAATGTGTATCATAATCCAGTATGGGTAAGGCTGAAATGGGCTGTGACGTATCCGGGCGATAATATTTGAAATATGAAGAGTGTTACACTCTTCAGCTGGCTTCTAAAAGTGGATGGGACCCCAGTTATACGAATCGCCACGATGCAAATCTTGGCCTAGCCGAGTTCACGCCCCGTCCACGTGTACTTTTTTGTAAGACTAACTATTTGCGAATTACTTTGCTGATGGACCGAAAATATACGATTTTTTATTTCAGCCAAAAATAGCCGCATTTTTGTGGGCTAAAATAGATTTTTTTAGATATGTACTATTGCAATCAGTCGTTAATTTAGGCATATTTGTCGTTTTTGTAGTTCCAGTGCTTTATGTCTCCCAGTGCAACTGAACGACATCACACGTATTGGTGAAATAGCCCCTTCCCAAATACTTTCAGTTCCTTCCAAGTCATCTACCCAGGTATAATTTTGGTGGTTTGGAGAAGTCAGTTCGCGCATTATCGACTCTTTTTCTAACTGTTGTCAGGTTGCATTCAGCAGCGCTTACGTTTCCTTTGATTTATGTCTGAAAAAGCACTGTTAGCACACTTAGTTCACTGAAATAGATAATTCCGCCATGCCGGTGGTGTCGTACTCAACTAAATACATGTCGATCGTAAAAACTAAGCCAGGTAGGTCGAGCCAAACTAGGTTTAGAAGATAGATCTTAAATTTGACGTAATTTTAGCTTGAAAAATGAGTTTTGGTCTGAAATGGGCTTGTAATTCGCTTTTCACATCACAGAAGGAATTATTACCTTGATATAGTTTTAATCCTTCTAACAGTAAAGTTATTGTGAAAATCTAAGATAAATCTGTGCAACTATTACTAAGTTCTAGACGACAACTACTAGTTATCAAATTTGGGATAAGTGAAACTGACAGAGTGGAGTTACGAGTGAGGGTGATGGGGAAAGATGCTGAAAATTTGTTTTGTCGTTTCTTTCACGTAAAACTAATCTGAAGGCGGACGGATTTCGATAAATTTTTTGTTCTATTAGTAAAAGTGATGACGATGTACCCTTACGCGAACTGCTCCGACCCCATCTTCGGGGTTAAAGTGACAAAACAGGTTTTTAGTTGTTCTTTATAAAACATGGCCATACGGATATCTGGATTTCGCATCCCATATACCCAGCAGCCTCTATATTGAAAATCGGAGACCACCAGAGTCAGCTGATCGCGAACTACAACTTTTTTGATCTCTCGGCTCTGAGCCCGAGTCTGGTTCGTCGACCCTTCGCCAAAAATATTGCTATTGGTAGTTGAAATTTCGGCATGTTATTACATGTTTTATCTTACAGCGAGTGTCTCCTAGGTTATGAAATACGCTGCGTGTGATGGTTTTGCTATCTAGTGTCCAGCTTGGCTATATTGTACTTTTCATGGCGTTTCACGGATTTTAAGGTATGGCAACTCGATTTCCAAAATAATTTCTGCTTTTGATTGTTTGGTTATGTGTTGCGTGCAGGGCATCGAGAATGGTTTATATATAGATTTTTCGGAATGCAGAATAGAAAGATTTAGATACGTAGATTATTTCACGAGTATTTCATGCCTTTTGATAGATTTTCAATGGGTTTAGGATCAATGAACCCGATTTCCAGAACATAGTTTGTCTTCAGTAGTTTGTTTCAGTATTGCGTACAGGGCATCAAAATTTGTCTATATAATTTTAAGCAAGGAGAATATGATGGTTCGGTTATGTGGCAACCAGCACGTACATTTCATGTGTGTTTTCAGAGTTTTTGTACTGTGTTTAAGGTCAATGATACAGATTTACAGAATATAGTATGTATTCAGTAGTTTGGTTATATACTGAGCGCAGGGTATCAAGAATGGACTATATGGTTTTTTTCAGTAGGCTGAATACGATAGTTTGGTTATCTAGAGACCAAATCTCAAATATTTCATGCGTTGTCAGTATCGAATGTATGTTTAATGTCGAATAGGTGTTAGGTTCTTCAATGCGTTCAGGGTTATGAAGGTTCTAATGTGGTATATACATAGAATACAGCCTATTATATTTTAGTACACAGAATGTTAACTTATAAATAAAACCACGCTCGTTCCGTCTCACCCTCACATGCGAGATACTAGTGGTTTTAACCTAAATGAGGTTTTGAACATCTTTATTCCCTCCTATACCATAAAGAAGCTGTGTGGTGTTGGTTTTGTGCGAAAGTCACCAAAATATATGTATGTGTGAGGATGTACTGCGAAGAGTTGAGCCAAATTGAACTGGTCACTGACAAGCTACACATGGCAATGACCAAATTTTGCCTGGAAATGGGTTTTTAACGCATGTGTTTTGTAAAAATAGTTATTGTGATATAACTATGATGAGAAGGCCGCCTAAACATAAGACTATTTTAAAAGTTTGAGGCAAATGCCTGCCACTGCCAACCTATGCGCGGTAACGACTGAATTTGGCCTAAATGGGATGGTTATAGCCTTTTTGGCAGAGGGAAACGTACAAGTAAATTCAAGTTGTCCTGTATACTACTCCTTAATAGTTAAACTGAAAGATGGATGCCAACATGGGTCAATGCTTTGCTGACTTCTAGGTAATGTGATTATTTTATTATTTTGATGTTATAATGATATAAATGATGTAAGTTATTATGATATAAATTTATAAAATTAGAGGTGTTTCGGCTGGGAGGAGTTCAAAGTCTGCCGCCTCCTGATTACAAGCAACAACGAAGTTCGAATACGACGTTTACGTTTGTAGTCATTATAAAGATCATGTTAGGAGTGTTTTAAGACTACGGCATCTTGCGAGCACTCCTGTTTTTGCCGCATACACGTAACGACTGATAGTTTGTATAGAACGGCCCGATTTTTATGTTTTCAGAGGTGGTTGAGCATGCAATGTTGCTCGTAGAGATATGTTACTTTTCACTAGATTGGGGAATGTCAGATATGTTCTTCGATTGTCTAATCATGATTGCGGCACTCTCAACCACCAAAATGCCCAAATTTTTCGTCGAACTAGCCAAATTTCGCTCTCAGCGTTTGTTTGAAACCCTTAAATTAGCCAGAAATAGTGGAGATTGTGTGTTGCAGTGGTGAAAGCTTTTAAATCCCGTCTCTGTGTGTATGTGTGTGATCGGCCATAAATTGGGAATGACGTCGATTTTCATGATCTTAGACTCATTCGAACCGGCATAGTCGATTTAACGTGCTCATCCCTGAGCGATTTTGACTGTCGCCTGGTTCTAGGGTCAGTGTCAAAGTGAGTGTTTTTGCACCATTTTAGTATCCTTCACGGAAGCAAGCTTATTTTTCTTAATTTCGGACATAGGAAACTCATTGCTGGTGTTGGTTTTGCTGTGCGACCCATGGTTTCATGGGTACGGGGTATGGCGCACCCATGTTTTAATTTATGTATATCAACAAACGTACTTTTAATTTATGTTATAATAAACTACGTTATAGACATTATGTAATTTTATTGGGCCGTCTTCATTTTTTTCACGTGGAACTTTGTTATATTCAGTGGGAATAAAACTTCATAAAATATTCATGCTTAGGATACTACTTCAGCAGCAAACCCCGCCGTACTCTTTCTGCGAAATAGAAGGTGTAATATTTTAAATTCCTAGAGCGATACTAGTTGCGGTTCAGGCAAAAGGTAAAAGCAATACCAGAACGGGAGTTACGGTTTAAATATTTTTTTAATTTCCACATTTTTAATTCATCTGTGATCCAAACATGCGTTATAGAAACAATGATCAAGTTCTAGTACAACCAAACAAAGGAAAACATTAACTAAGCAAATTCTCTGTGAAACGTAAGTAGAACGCATAACTTCTGCAGGAATTTTTCATCTTGATCTTGCACGAGTTTGTTAACAAAGCAAAGTCAGGTAGATGCTTGTATCAGCTGTTTTGCTCATTCAAACATCTGAGGCGTATGTTCTAATTGAACCGGCCCAATTTGAAATGCATAGAGCATGAATTACTTAGAATTAGCTCGAAGCTTGACTAACATAAATTACGCCAAGCACCGGTCAATTTTCTGTTAATTTTGAAAATCTGTCAATATTGCAGTAAAGTAAGATATATTCCATTCTTCTAGACCAGAAACTACGTTCTTGGTAATGAGCCGTATGTATTGAAACTTGCGGATCATTATCATGGTTTGTCTAATTTTTAGTATTATAATCAGAAAATAACCATCATTATCATCTAGCTGACGTGCACTGGTTGCAGAACGCAACCCTGAATATTGTCTGTCACAACTGATCAGAAAATTATATTATGCCTTTTATTTTCTTTTATAATCATATAAATTTAATTTAAAAGGTCAAAATAATAGTCCGAGTTTAGATGATCGTTCAAAAATCCCAATTTGTGCAAGAAAAATAGAAAAGATTAATAACGTGGAATGTCACAAATCTCATTTTCAGAATATACTATTGTTTGTTTCTGAGTAACAACAAGAGTAGCGGACGCCACTATACATTGGTTTGATCTAAATATCGATATTGGTATTCAAAAGTTTCACCGACATGTTACATTTGAGATGTAACCGAAGTGACATACTCAAAAAATCTGGATGCTAGTAAAGATTTCTTTGTTATATTCAACGTATTGGTGTTCATTAGATACAGGATGGCAGGTACGGATTTAGTTAGAAAAATACAAAAATACACCTGCTTCCTCACCGATCAGTCGCAATGAGTTTGTGAAAAATGATAAATTTTAATTTTATATAAAAGACTAGTTTGTTGAAAAATATTTATTTGAAACTCTTTAATTTCTAAAATCAGATTATCGTTATAACGAAAAAGTAGTATATTAGAATTTAGGTAGGTATTTTTATAAAATGTCTACTAACTATGAATGCTCGGAATCTGCATTCCCGAGCGCCATAATATAGCGAGGTATTTCATATCTGAGGGCTATCACTCGACCCGGTTACGTAGTACATTTGAAATGATACCGTGCAATAATATTTTTACGTAATACATTTGAAATGATATCGTGGAATAATATTTACATAATAAATATAAAATAAAATGATACCGAGAAATAAATTATGTAGCAAGCATCTGCGATGCGAGGCACATTCACTATCCGAACGTAATGATAGAACGTTTGATGTCCGCCCGTAAGTGTGAGCATCAAAAGCCAAACTCCTAGGAGATGACTAAACGTTTGGGCGAAGCCCGGTGTCACCAATCAAATTGGTGAGAAAGTGTAGGTGTTCACCGTAAGGTGAAGACCATTAAATATATTACCGAATAGAATAATTTTCATAGCTAGTATAAAAAGCCATCTTTTTGGTTGTGCGTTATTTAGGCTAGGTCAAGATATTAGAAACTGTTATTTATAGGATTTAAAAACCTATATAACATGTATAAAAAAGGGGTTAAATTTTGTTGGTAGCCCTAAAAATTATACAGTTTAAGATTGTTTATAGTGCAAAATTTGTTAATAATGTTATGGAGAAGCTTTTGCGCGTATCCTCTACTTATGAGTGCTTTAAGTAAGTTGTTACAATCTAGTTGTAAGTTAGCAAATGTGGTGCTAATGTTTCCATATCTGACAATTTCACTGTGTATGATTCCCTGAAAATTGAAAATGAGAGATTGCTACTGTAATGTGGGAAATTGAACATTTAAAAATCGAAATCGTTTCTTTTATCGTAAAGGATAATATATGCTCTAGTGTAAAATATTGAGATACAAAACATTGGCCATTTGATTGTTGTTAATTTTACAAAGGCACAGGGATTCCGGGTATATATCTTTGTGTAACTGGTCAAACTTATCATAATCGTTAATCACAGTGAGGTCGTCTATGTATCTAAAAGTGAATTTCAAGGGATCACAAATGTCCCTTCGGTATTTTATATTTTTACAAATATAATTACGTTCATAGTTGTGGAGATCAGGAAATAACCGGAACCGAAATTTACCGGAACCGGAACCAGCAACCGGAACCGTTCATTTAAACCGGATCCGGAACCGGAACCGGAACCTGGTCTTCGAAATTTATATATAGTAAAACAGATGATGGAAGAAATTAAGGTATAGTGGATTTAAAATGCACTAAAAATAACTTTTACATTAAACTTAATGTATTGCGATGGTATTATTGCCTTTCTGAAACTTTAAAGAGACTGAGGAAGCTAATAATGTTTATTTATCGATCAAATATGTCGGTTTTTGGACATTCAGAGCAAAAATGTCTTCCACTATACATCATTGCGTATACTGCGTCAAATCGAATGTGCTTACAAAGCTTGGAGCGTAGAATACACACTTTCGCTCTGTCTCCAGTCGCCTACCCTTACTACACATACGTTTGTTGCATGTTCTTCTGTAGGAAACTTAAAATTATTGGTTTATATGATTCTAAGAGAAAATAATAGATAGAATTTAATTTTCTGATCAGTGGTCAGAGACACTGTTTAGGCTAGCGTTGGACAAACAGTGCCCGTCAGTTAGATCATAATGATGATAACTTTCCAATCAGAATGCTATAAATGAGACACACTGTGATGCTGCTCGCACAGTTTCAATAAATACAGTTCATTGTCAATAAAGCAGTTTCTAGCTGCGTTGCAGATAACGTTAGTTTACTTCAATTTAGACTGATTTACTAAGTTTACAAGCGCACTGGCGGGTGCTTGACGCAATTTATGTTAACCAAGCATACCCTAGGTACTTTTGCGTATCCCATACTCTGTTACCGAGTTGGACCGGTTTAATTCAAACGTATACCACAGACCTCTGGATGTGTAAAATGGCTGCTACAGGCATCGACCTGGCTTTGATTTAACAAACTCCTGCAGGTTATTATGAAAAATTCCTGCTCAAATTATGTGCACTACTTACGTTTCACACGGCTAATTGGTTAGTTAATCTTTTCTTTTGCTTGGTTGTATTGGAGGTTGATCATTGTATATTATATTACATATGTTTGGATTACAGGATGAAGCAAAAAACGTGGAAAATATCAAACAAAATTTTTAAACCGGAATTCCGATTCCGGTATGGTTTCTGCCCTTTGCCGGAACCGCAACCGGAACACGATTTTCGCCGGAACCGGAATTCCGGTTACTCCCTGATGGAGATGTAGGTTACTGATAAAAGGAGCTACATCAGTATCCATAAGTATACCAATGGTTTGTTTGAAGACAGAATTACTTTAGTACGTATTAAAAACTAGTGCTTTAAGCAGTCTAATAATATCGTTTTTTTGGTTAAAAATGCTGATCTGGATGTATATAGTTTTAGTATAAGTCAAGAAACTTCTGAAGGGGATACGCAAATCATTTTATTGCTGTTTTTGAAAATTATGTCTAGCAGCTGTTCTAAATTATCAATGATCTCACTATGTTTCAGGGCAATATATAGTGTAGCAAAATGATAAGTGTTAATATTTAGCATTTCCGAACCTTGCTGTGTTCTGTTTGTTGCTATCTATAATCCAGAAGGGGTCAATACCTGTATATTTATCTACTGACCTACAATAACCGGCTGCATTGGTTTGTCTGAGTCGTAAAGCCTTTCCTAATGTTGAAGAAATATTAACTGTCTTGGTGTTTAGTTCTCGCTTATTTCTTTCTAAATAGTGCGTTAGGTCATTTAGAATGTCTAAATAGGGAAGTGGAGTATTGATAATAGCTATTTTAAGGAACTGGCTAATGTGTTTAATATGATTATTACTGGAATTAAAGACCGTACTGAATATAATTTTGCGCGTATGACAAAACTCGGCATTATTTAGTGTATTAATGAACTGTCGTGTTAATCGCGTATTTGTTTCTAATATTACGGCCCCGTCTTTTTCCAGGTTGTCTTTTTTGTAAGGTTTATAAAGTTTGTAGTTATAATTACTAAGCATATTTGAAGAGTACTGATTTATCTTGTTCCACCTCTGTATGTTTATCGTTTAAACCTTAGGTGATTTTAGGTGACGCATTGTGGTCCCCATCCGTTCTGTTGTTTTTTCAATTATTTGTACTCTGAGATGGTTGATATTACATTGCCATTATTAAAATGTTCACAGTTTATCGTTTAAACCTTAGGTGATTTTAGGTGACGCATTGTGGTCCCCATCCGTTCTGTTGTTTTTTCAATTATTTGTACTCTGAGATGGTTGATATTACATTGCCATTATTAAAATGTTCACAAATTGATTTACTATGTTTTTTATTATTTCTTAAAATTGCATTTCTGTGTTCTCTGAATCTTTCTTTAAGGGATCTATTTGTTTCTCATACGTATTGGATATTGCAATTATTACAGAAAATGAGATAAATAATATTTTTGGTATTACAGTTAAAATTACTACTGTAGTCTATATTTTGTCTAGATGTGTTAAAATCTAAGATCCTAAATTTGGTGCTATTATAAGAACTGATGAAGAACGTACTCGGTTTCATGTAGTTGCATGTAATACATTTTTTAACACATATACTGTTGCAAGCGCAATTAGGAAATACGGTGGTGACCAACCTCCCATTGTGGACTAACCCCGAGACAGAGTCCAAGCCGTGGTTGTATTGGCGTCTGAAACCATCCGAACAAAAGTGGATTGTAGACCATGCGGTTGTAAGCCCCCCTAACCATTAAAGGCCTTCCGGGGAATGGGGGCCGTGTTATTACTTGTGTGTATCATGAAAATAAGGCGGCCAATTTTGACTGGTGGGAAGCCAGCTCCACCAAACACCAGGAATAAGCAGTGTACTCAGCCTTTGGTAAAACCGTAACCGCAAGACAGCGGTAATCAGGGGAGGATTTAAAGAGATAATAAAAGTTAAAATCGGAACCGAGTATATATTTAGTAGATATAATTTATATTATAAAAATTGACTAGATTTAGTGTATAAAATTTTGTTATTAACGTGAAAATAAGTATTAAAGTTTGAGTGGAGTTTATTGAGCGGAGCGAGGCGAAGCCGAGCGAAGCGTTTTACTTTCTGTCTGTGACCAGAAAAGTCGATGTCCGTGCGTTCGTCGCGATGAATCTCCTGAATCACTGAACCGATTTCAAGAAACCTTTTTGTTTTATAGCTTAACATCTGGGAATGTGCACCTGATATATGGGGTTTCAAAATTTTGCACAATGAATTGGCTATAAGCTAATTAGTTGCCTGTAATCAGCTAATTAAGGCACTTTTGGTTATATCTCGCTAAATACTTGGAATAGAACCGTCTCGTTTTGACCAATATAGAATTTTCGGGGTAAAAAATGCAAATATGATACTTTTAGACTCATATGATCATTATCTTGCCAATTAATAAATTATACTAATTGGATTAAGTGAGAATTAAGAATTAGAAAGTTGTGTTCAATTTTTAAATAAATGGTAGAGTTTATGTTTCAACAGAACATTATAACAGTATCGAAGCTCGACAGCAGTGAGATGTTTGAAATATGAACAAACGCAATCCTGAAAGCACTTGCAGAGTGCAAAAGGAAAAAATAGTTGCTACATTACGACTGTTGGCTAATTTAGCTACTTAGTTTGCTAAATGTTAATTACGCCTATAACCTATTAGGCCTGCTGACCAAACATTCGAAATTGGTATCATTGATGTGATTGATGGTGTAACGTTTTGCTTGCTTGCTCGAAATTAATGATCATATAATTTTCGATTTTAAATTGAGCAATAATTTGGTTTAATGGTGACGTCATAATCACTCTACAGATTTATCATCATCGCATCATACAACCATTTGCTTGCGTTAACAACATAACATTGCCGTCGTCGTTATCGATTCTATAACCCGGGTTTTCGTGTGTGGTGAATTTAATTATGATGCTAAGAAGTTTGGCAACTTGCCAAATTAATCGACAATTGAGTTTATCACATAGCTAACATCATGTTTGTCCAGGATGCTTAGCCAAGTGAACAACAACAAAACGAATTGTGTGCTAAAATTTGGTGTGTTTAAATTTATATTTGGAACGTTTTAGTTGCACACAATTCCGACCTATTGCCGACGATGCTGCAAACACATTACGACCGGCGATATGTAACATGGTTTATGATAAGATCACAGATATAGAAAGTGTTATTCTATTTGCCACTATAACTTCTTGGAAAAGTGAATTAGGCACTATTGTATTTTTTTCGATTACAGTGAAGTATCATACTCTTTACCATTCTTCATTCCTTCTTCCTGAATTTTGCACTATTGTTTGTATTTTTTGCGATTGAGCGAAAGTGTCATGCTCCTTCCCATTATTGTTTCCCGATGAAAATGTATTTTTCCGATTGCGGTGAAGTTTCCTCCTCTTTCCCATTATTACTTCGTGGTGAAAGTGACTTTTGCACCATTGTTTGTATTTTTTTTGCGATTGAGGGAAAGTGTCATGCTCCTTCCCATTATTGTTTCACGATGAAAATGTAATTTTCCGATTGCGGTGAAGTGTCCTCCTCTTCCCCATTATTACTTCGTTGTGAAAGTGAATTATGCGTCGTTTTTTGTATTTTTGCGATTGTGGGAAATTGTCCTACCTTGTCTAACTATTCGTTTCAGATGAAAGTGAATGATCATGCAGCAGCATTGTTTGTATTTATTCTGATTGCGGCGAAGTGATGTGCTCTTTCCCGTTATTCCTTCCCAGTGAAAGTAAATTATGCACTATGTTCCTTCTTGGTGGAAGTGAACTATTCACCATTTTCTGTATTGATGCGATTTTTTGCACTTTGTTTTCATTAAGTTTCAGTCACCATTTTCTGGGTTTATGCGATTTTTTGCAGTATGTTTTCATTAAGTTTCAGGCATACGGAGGCCTAGTTATCGCGCTTGTTGTTAAGTACGCGGATAATATCCTCAAAGGATTTGCAACATCTCTCTCGATTATTATTTCAACAGTGATGTCATATTTGTTGATGGACGACCTAGCACCGTCAATGTAAGTTTGGTGTTACTGTACTAAACGAGTAGCCAAAAAGCGGCCAAATCTGTATAATATTGTTTAAATGCAAATATATTACCCGCTACTCGAAATTACAAAAACTATACCTGGGAGTATGAACTGGGGGAACCGAGCATACCTGGGGGATTCCCCCAGTTGAACTGTGGCAACAAAAAGTGCTATAAACGTCAAAATTTTTTAATTTGACAACCGATTACAATGGTGTTAACTAAATAAGCAACTTGTAGTGATTTTTTAGCCGTGCAGAGAAAATTTGGGGATTTTTTAGTCAAAATTGGGAAAAATTCGCATATTTGTTAGCCCATCTGACAAGAATTTGGTAATTTTTAGTCGCCAAGTATCTGGGGAAGCAAAAATTTACGGGGAGGGGAGAATGAACTGGAGGAACCTGGGGAAGTTGAAATACCTGCCCCTTATAATAAGATACTAGTGAAAGGTAAGAATATCAAGATAGGATTTAGAGAAAATGTAACTTTTTGGGGCTGTAAATGCATGCTATGTCGTTCTCGATATACTAAGTGTAAGCCTAAGTATATATGAGCATAATACTCTGTCTTATCCAAATGGTGGGGGAGGGGCGTGGGACCGGGGCCACTCAGGTGTATCGACCTCCTACCAGGTTCCCCCAGCTCATGCCTCCAGGTAAATTTTGGCTTCAGGTTCCGGCACCACGATTCAGTTTTTAGGCCAGGTCCCCCAGTACCTTTCCGCTTGACTTTTACCAGATTTTTTTGGTGAAACAGAAATATTAGCATTTTTCTATATTATGCAGTTTATTCCTGTGCGGCTAAAAACCGATAAAATTTCCTCTTTTAAATGTTTGGTCAGTTTCAGTCTGTTTTTTGACGTTTTCTGATACGTACAAATACTTTATGATCCCGCCAGTATCTGGGAGTTCCGAACTGTGGAGACCCAAGATTCAAGCAGTGTTTTGTAGTTTCCGTAGAAGTATGTGCCTACTGGATGAATAGGGGGTATATATCAGCTATTTTACTCGGACATTCGAATACAGCATAACATAACTAGTTTTTGTACGCGTATATAAATTGTTCATACAATTATGTATACATAATAATTTTGAACGAAACTGAGTTGGTTTCGCTAAGCAAATGATGATGCAAATACTGTATTCCCTATCATACTCTTGGTTGTGACATTATTTCTGGTTGAGTTGAGCCGGCACACCCTGAGCCAAGCGCCATTTTACTGTGCATAATTTAGGTGTATGTTAATTCCCAATATGTGTATTTAAACAGTAAAAGTGTTTTTAGCCAAAATAACTATTCTACTTGTCCATAGGCTTCTTCCCCTTGCGCTTCAAAATATACGCCGGACAAATTACATCACGTTTGGAAATATGACACCGAAATATATGTCGCGTTCGTCAGGACCGACAGTTCCTGCATTACTAGCTTATAAAAGGGAAAGGGCTTCCGCCCAGACCTTTACTTGAAGCTACATATATGTTCTATATTTAACGGATAATTAGCTGTATCGGGAATGTAATGTTAGTGTTGTAATCGTAATGTAATGTAATCGTAATAGTGTTGTTGAGCACACTATTACGATAAAAATGGTTCAAGTACTGGAGTGTTTATAATTGAAATCATCATTGTGCGTATATTAATATAACTGAAATGATGCTATTGATATTGAAACATCGTTAATATTCTTTTCACTGTTCATATAAAAACGATGTTGCCCAATTTTCGTACGCTTAATAACCATCCAGACTTGGATTGCATTTGTTTATGGAGAAGCTGTCTAAGCAAAAGTAAACTGGCGAATTTTTATTAAAAAATCCACGCTTTCCTTATCGTGCTCAAGCACATGCACTCGATTACATCTGAAGGTCTCAATGAATTTCGGATATTCTATTTGAGAAATCATAATGAGCATAAACTCACTGAGTGCAATATTCCAAAAGTCCGCAATAAAAGTTTATCTTTAACAGTCGGTCATACTTAGGGTTTGCACTTTTCATTATCGGATGACCTGGTCATTTTTGGCCAACCCCACGACGTCAGGGTCACACATTACGTTATCCGATGGGTCTTCACTACCGCCTAAAGCACTTTGGGCGCATCAACTACTTCCTCATAGTTCCCTGGGAGAGGGTTATTTTTATATACTTTTCATGAAATCATAGTGGTTTTCCGATTACTATTATTCAGCATTCTACATGAGCATATCACAGCGCATCAACTATAAATAGTGAAAAATCTGATAGAGTAAAAAATAACATCGAGTGCTATGTCCGGAAATTGGACTAAGCGTTTAAAGCAAACGCGTTCCGTAACGCTTATTGAAAAGATAGGCTAGGAAAACTAATATATACGTAGTTTCACAACTGTATGATATACATTATAAAAGTTGACTTATGTATCTTTTGGGAACCTCGCTTGAGTTTCACTATATTAAATTTTCACAAAATGCTTTGTTAAGGCAATTTTAATGGAAGCGGAGAAAGTGCGGTACAAAATTTAGACACAAAGAATTTATCAAACAGGCTCATGTTCTGTGTCAAAGCTGAACTTGTCTTATAAAGCATAAAATATTCAATCATTGACGCACGACTGGTTTTCATTATAAAAGCATAAAATAAATATAAACTTTTACAGCGTATCATAACAAATGAGTCGCTTGTTTGATTTTAGATGTTTTGCCCAAGGGTAAATGCGCTTTTAAAATTAAAGTTCAACAATTTTTTTTATAAATTCCATAGTGATAACACTTTCAGTTTCGATGCCTTCTGACTTTATTAATAAAAGTTGAAAGCCTGTGATATACGAGATGCGATTTTGAAATATCATATTAAAGCCTAAAGTTCTGATATAGGCATACGTTGAAAAACAAGACATTTTGCATTGAGCAGACACATCCACGAAATGTGATGAACGACACTATTCGGTGCCCGCTTTGAGTTAAATTAAAGAATAGTTGAAGCTATAGTATTTATGAATGAACAGGCTGAATTTATTCGCTCACAAATTCATTGTGTGAAACTTTTGTTGCATTTTTCCAAGGTAAGATATAAGTATGCATATGCTTTACCTTAAAACTTGTGAAATATTGGAAGCAAATTATATATTTTGTTTTAAAGTTTATTCTAACGAGGAACTTTCAAGGTATAACTGCTATTGCAATAACTAGAAAGTTGGAGAGCAAAAAAACATTGGAGACAGCAACGGTATTATGCATGTACATTTTGTTGGGATATGTCACAATAATTTTGTTTTATGGTCATTTTTATTTGTGAAAAGACGCGCAAGGATCATATCGTATTATCCCTGTCAATAGTAACGACTAAACTAATGTTTGTAGAGACCACTATATACATAATACTGCAAGAAACTATATGAATCCCATAATGTGCTTACTTTACATACTAGCGGATAGATGATACTACTTAAATTTTTTCGAACTCATGTATGCCTTAATGTTGAGAATACTTGAGAGATAGAACGAAACCATGAATGACTTAATAATGTTAGGTAGCCCACCACAGCGGGAAATCAATATAAATGATTGCGAAGGGTATCTGTAGATAAACAACAAAAGATCAACCATCGTCTTCTGCATTTACGGCATCCGTAAAAATTGCTCCTGTCAACTTTTGGGCAGGTCCAACCTTGTATTTTTCCGTTCCCAGAAACCATATCTTACTAATCTGAACTTTATCCCAAAAATGGTAATGAATTAATTTTCCTTCCTTGGGGAGGCATTGACTCTCCCAAAGGGGCAACTCTTATAACCTCACTTGATTGGACATTTTCTACTATTTTGGGCGTAGAAATTCATAATTTTCCTTATTTGGGGCTATGTGGTTCCTATATTTCAAAAATACTAATTTGAAACTAAAATCTGGTAATATTCAATATTTTCAACCAAATCCCAAGAGTGATTTAATTTTGGAAACTTTCCCAAAAGGGGGTGGTGGTTATGCTTCCCGAGTGGAATGGCACGCGGCCACACCTTGGGTAACCACCCCATTTTACTCCTATTGCGGGAACCATTATTTCCTAAATATGGGTCGAAATTTACAAATTTATAAATTCCCTTACTTTTGGTTTAAATAACATATTTCTCTCTGATTTATTATTAATTTCTCCCGGTGGGGTGTATCATATATCGTCCTCGGTAGGGCAACACCCCTCCTCACTCGGGTGAATCCCTTACTTACCTCTATCTGGTGATACATTACTTCTACACCCCGACACAATACTCCATTTTATCCAAAATTCAACTTTTTCACTTTATTAGTAAAACTATAAGTATATTAGGGTTTCGTCAACTGGAAACAACTTCTATCCTAATGTGGGACTACTTTTCATCTTGTCTCTGATCTAAAAACACTCTATTCGTCCCACAATCCTATTTTTCTTAACATTTGGTGTTCCTTAACTTTCACCATTTTTCTTTCCAAAATTATATACGTTAATATCTGATTTTCTAACTTCATACTGGGATAAGGGTTTCACAAACTAACCCAGGGGGTTCCCACTATCTATTCCTATCTTAAAAACTACCTGATTCCTATGGGATACCCAATAATACCCCTATTTTCAACCCTAAAATTTTTCAAATTTGTTCAAAGTTATATATTAAATAAATAATTTAATAATTAGTTACTAAATAAATTTTGGTAGCTACGAATTTACTTCGGTGTGAGGAATTGGCTTGAGGAGTGACTGTTGCAATATGTCCGACGTTATAGTAGTTGTCATTATTATTGTTGTCCGTGTGTGCGCGACGGTTATTTTTGGTTGCTTTGTTATTATGCTTTCTTTTATTGTTCTTTATAGTTTTTTTTCTTTTTGTGTATGTCATGGCGAGTACTTATGAACACTCTTATATTATCCCGTTATTAATACTATTATTTTACTATTTAAAATCAGCTAGCAAGTATTATTGAAGGCTGGATATGACCATTTACTGTATTAGGAAGGTCCCGGAGCGTTAGTATTTTAGTAATGATAACCCTTGTTCGGAGTACATTTATACGGTTATTCGTCCTGATTTCACAGCTTCGCGAACACGTTCTTTTTCATTTTTTTAGTGATACGACTTTGAGCGTTATGTGGTATTTACGAAGTTTTTTTTCCTTATTAGGTTGCGTTGTAAACACACCATTTAGGGAACCTTTTCATACATATCGGTATAAGAAAAATCTCAGTGACTCCGCAGGAGGTTGCCTGCGATATTTCTCTGCATTCCTGCCCCGGAGGTGGGAATTATCATGCAAAGTAAGCCCTGATATAGGGTTTAGGGCAGATCAGAGAGAGGGCAGCCCATCCCCTGAACGGGAACCTCTGGGTGGGATTGGTCTTTCTCCCTTTCCGGAACCGTTTTTACCACCCGTTGGTACCAGGCCGTCTTCCATGGGCTGCTCTATCGTCGAAGGCTGCAGTGTTGTAAGTATGCTCTAGGGTGGGACATAATTCCGGAATTATGTCTTAGCGCACGCCTCGCCTAGGGGTTACCCAGCATGCAGGCCGGGGAAATTTTACGCTTAGGGGGCTTGGCGGTTATGGTCCAACACCCACGTTCTATTTAGGGGCATCCTGTGTCACTTGTCCTGTCCACACTAACACATAAACTTTGTACGATTTTTCAGGTTCTCACGATTTACGAATATTACGATTTTCTTAGGTGGTTACGAGTTATGATTTATACACTTTTTGATACACCCTCAAAATCCTATAAAAGTTATAAAAATTGTTATAAGTCCCTAAAGCTCGCGTGTGTTCTAGGCTAGTCCTAACGCGGTGCCAATGCTTTGTTAATGGTTACCTAATACATTTCTAGTGCATAAGGCTAGATATTGTTAAGTTTTTTTTCTTCTCTATATAATACCTTGGGTACTAATATTGTTATATCGTTTGCTATCTTGTTCATAAAAATTCTACTTAACAACGGGTATTAAAATTTTTCCACGAAACTTGTATGGTTAATCAAACTCGAGCCGATCACTAACTGTTTAGCTATTTTGTTATTCCACCTAAAGGTGCTGGTCACCTATCAAGGTACACGTGTTTTTCCTTACGCTAGCATCAACCTATCCCTAGGATCTTGTTGTCTCTAAGCTTCATATAGTGCTGCGCACGCCTAAGACGGTATTAACCTACCCTTAGGGCTAGGGCTATGCTGCGTCGAGGCTACTAGGGTATATTCAATTAACCAATGCTATTGGTCGTTACGCGAACATCTTTTACTAATGAGATTTCTCAATAAATATTTTGCCATTGAAAATATAATTTCCATGTGTTAAAATTCACATTACTCGATGTCAACCTAGATTCTGCTGTTCACGGGCCTACTCGGGCGCACCGTGACAGTATTAAGTTTTGTCAGTGACTACAAAAGTTTCTAAAAGAGCTCTGGTTAAATACTATACTAGCCTACCCGGGCACAGCAGATAACAGAACAGCTTTGTATAAAATCTTACAACAAATTATTCAAATACTGCAGACTCGCCACTCGAGCTCGCTGTAGTTTAAAGTTAACTTTTCATTCCTTAAAACCATATATAGATAACTTTACATTTTTAGAATTCAAAACTTACGCAACGTTTTAACTTTCCATCAAAATTTACTTTTTATAAAATTTATTCTTTCCTTAACTTAATACCACGGCTCGCTATGCGAACTTGCCATGGTATACTCAAGCGTGGATGGCACAATTACTCGAGCTTGCCAACGCTGACCCAATTACTCAAATTTAGTTTTAAATTTAACTGAACCAATCTTTAGGCTTTTCCAATTTCAAAATTCATTACCCAGGGCTCGTCTTGTGGACATTGCCAGGGTATGATCTTTAATAGCACAGATACTCGAGTTCGCTATCTACATTTTACCTTACACAAAATAAATTATTTCAAATTCGCTATGGCTGAGAGCTGCCGGGTGCACGAAATCAAGCCAGGTTACATTTATAATTATTGCTATGAACAAACTCACCTTTTTCTAGTTTTTCTAATCCTTTCACACCTCAAAGGGTTAAAGGGTTTTATTCAAACAGTCCACAAGCTACAACTAAAACTCCATTTAAATTACTCAGGAAATTGTTTAAAGTAATTTACTCACTACACACGGCCAACTCAATTTATTTTAGGAATGGTTATATGATGATACAACCTTGATATCCCTGCCCGGGACGATGACATGTCTACCACTGGGAACTCGCGCAACTTCTCTTTCGTGACAAAGGGTATCTCTGACCGCTGGTAGACCGGTCCATCCCCTTTGGTGGCTTCTTTCCCCCAATCTTGACTTTACTTATCTTCTTGGGAAATTTTCAAACTCGCGCTGTATTTTCACCCCTCTCCGTCTGGCCACCATAGGAGATGTCGGCTACGTTTTGGTAAGAAACGTACCGCAGAGAAGGCCGATAAGCTCACATGGTGGCCATGACGAGGCATGTCATTGTCAAGGTTAAATCAGTCCCACTATGTTGTTAAAGTTTTCTCAAAACGGCTATTGGATCTGGTCAGCTTATTGTTATTTAGGTAATATGGTATTTGATGCAGGTCATCAAAACCGTTGAGTGCGAAAGGGCTGAGCCCAATAGTGATACGAATGTGCTAAAGGAAGTGTAGCAAACAGCCAGTGTTTCACGAGGTTATTTGTTATCTATTAAGTTTATATACGCTTGTTGCACGCAATTCACGTTATCAGCACGATCGGTTATTTTTTTTGGAGGTAATGGTAAAATACACTCTTGTTCAGGTGCTGAGTATTTTTATAGTTTAAAAGATTTGCTTATAGTGTTTCTGGTTCCTGAGAGTAGGTTGGTATTTTACTAATCTTGTAAAAATTCTCTAATTCTAGAATGGCTTCTACATCCCAAGATGTCACGTACATAGGTTATCAGACACACGCGTCGGAAGGTGATTATGGCGAAAGCGATCGCACACCGCCCAAACGCTCACGTAAGCGACGAAAGGCGTCAACACCACCGCGGGGGCGATCGGTACAGTCATCTCGGGGATCGACTGCGGCCGATGATTCGGAGCAACCACCGACGGAACAGGAAATACGACAGCGACATGCGCTGCATGCTCAGAGATATCTACGGCAGGCGTTCAACGAGCCGACTTATGTACCGCCAGTACCACTGTAAGTGTTCGTAAAATATCTTTTAGGTAATTGTTAGTTGATTTTAAATTGCTTTTATTGCACTTGCTTACGCACTAACGTTTTGTAAGGTGACACAGGTAAATTATCGCCTGTAGCGAAATCCAACCCTGACCTTGGCTGGACTGGAGGGGGGGAGAAAACGGAGTAGGGTGATGGAATTAGATTGTGAAGTAATGCTATATTTTACCTATAAACATGTTTAGATTTTCAGGTACGAATTGAGAGGTCTTAAAATTGGCAGTTATAGGTAAGAAAGCATAAAGTAATTAGCAAATAAAATAATAAGTATGGAATCAGATAGAGATCCGGATAGTGTATTTGTCGAGTGTGAGGATGCAGCGGAACAAACTGTAGTTACTACAACGCTGGAACGAGTGGCGTTTTCAACAGCAGCACCACCTATCTTCACATTTGCAGCTACGACTGGTGTCGGAACTATTTCCCGGATACCGCGACGACCAAAAGTAACGGCTTCGACTGGATGGCGTACTGCTGCGCATAGGCAACCATTTCCACTGGAACCCAACGTTACAGTGATAGCTGCGAATTCAGGCGCAGAAGGAACTGTTTCATCGGATGTGCCTTCAGTTGTACGACGTCAACGTTATTTCGCAGATTTGGATGACGAAATAACCCGAGCGCAGGAACATTGTCGGAAAATGGCAGCTAAGTGGCGCGGCGCACCTCAGAGCAGCACAGATACCAGCGCCGATGTAACTCGGCGTAGGCATCAACCTGCAATTTCGGAGCGGTCTGCGCGTGATAATACGATAATTGCGGCGAGACCAACACCGTATATTCCACCGCCTTACCCACTTGGTCGAGACGAACCTGAGCGTGGGCATGATGTGTTTCGACCTGAGGATCGCAGAATGTACGAACGATCAAGTAGACGGGCCGAATCCGTCTACAGAGAACGTGATGATAGTGGAACCCGAATACGGCAAATAAGGCAAGGCGTTGATACGGCTGAGAGAAGAATGCAGTCATTGGCTCAGGAGATTGATCATTACCGTAGTGTTATCAGTCGACACACTTCAGCTGATGATTTTGAGGTTCGAGAAGCTGAAAATGTACTATATCAGGCGTTGGAAAATGCTGTCTGTGGCGGTCTTCCGACCACAGTGCAAGCAAACCCTACTCATCTAGCTCATATTGGTGATCGTTTTCGACTACCTGTACGAAGTGAGGCTATCGTCAGTGAACCTGTAGCGGTGACTACGCAGTCTCGTTATCGTGACTGGGTCGGCGAAGTTCAACAGGAAACTCGACGACCGGTGCCAGATATCAAACCAACTGAATTGGATATTCTGCGCACTACTATGCAGGAAGAAGATGATCGACGGCGGCGAGGTCCATCGTTTCCGCGGGCCAATTTAATGGAACCACGAACATCGGTCACAAACGCACCCGGTATTATGCGTGTCAGAGAACCTGTTGCACAGGAGCAGTTGCGAACACAACTACACAATGGAACCGATGCAGGTGCAACTGGACGCACCTCAGCTTGGTCAACTTTTTCTGGAATGCCAGAAATACCGGCATATGTGCTTCGACATCCCTGGGAAAAATTCAAGGGTGACGATTTTCCTGGCTGGTTAGAAGGCTTCGAACGAACATTGCGCAGTTTCCATGTGCGACTGGATACGCACAAGGTAACGTTATTCACCTTGGCGATGGCTGGTGAATCCTCAAGATACGTTCTTCGAGCAGTCGAATCGATGTTGCCGGAACCTGCGTATTATGAAGACTATGTGCGAGGATTTCTGCGTCATTACGATTTATTGAAATCCTTTGGCGATCGACTGAATGATTTCAAAGCCAGTATGGTACAGGGTCGAAATGAAACTATTATGGCATTCAAAGCTCGATTGCAAGCTACTTGGTTACGAAAGTTTAGTCTTATTGAACAACAACATAACTATTCGGAATGATTCTTCACATTCCTGAAGGGACTACGTCATGGAATCGGAGCAGATATACAAACTCGATGTGGGGATCGACATGATGTAGAGGAAGCAGCACGAATCGCAATGGAGCGATATGATTTTCTACGACGTTGCGATACGCATTTTCGTGAAGACGGAGCTGATGGAAACGTTCGACCGGGAATTTTGCGTAAAACGGTTCGGATGAAGGATGTGTCTGCTGCGGAGATGGATATGGTTGACAATCCGCAGGATAGTGACAATGAGAGTCTACAATTAGCTGTAGCACAAACTGTCACGCGTAGTGGATTTGTGCCACGTGCTACTGCAGCTCCAGTTCGATCGACAGGCGTATCGACGTTTCCGGTCACTACCCAGTCGTCAACGGCTAACGGAACAATGGTAAAGAACACTGCGGCTGAAAATAGCGAATCGTCTACGGCGGAGTTGCAACAGATGATGAAACAATTCTTGGAGCAAATGAAACTGCAAACGATACCAAGAACCAATGCAGTACCGGAGGTTACTACTGCACGGAAACCGTGGAATAATGAACGTAATGGTAACGTTGCTGCTGAAGGAGTACGACGACAACAACGTATTGGAGGTGGTACTCTGCTGAGTACTGGAACCAATTTGCGTGTCAATCCATTGGTGAATACGCGACGACGGTGTTTTGCCTGTACTGGTTTTGGTCATATTTCGACTAATTGTCCTTCGTTGCCAACATCATCTGCGGGGCAAACTACGGATCAAAATCGATCTGGAGTTTCAACAGATCGACCAGTTCCCCATGTAGCGGAAATCGCAGAATGGATGGATGCTGTAGAAGATAACGATGAAGTGAATGTGGAGTCGACGGGAACTAACACCGACGAAGAAGTGGTTTGGGACTTCGGTCTTATTGAAGCGGATATTTTCTATGCTGGAGGTGATCAAGAAGCAAACCCGCTGGAAACCAGGGAGGAGCATCGGATCATTACTTCGAAGCCATTGGAAAAGCGACATCGAACTGGACGAGTGTTTATCGACGTAGTGTTGGATGGTGTAATTGCCCGAACGTTCGTTGATACAGGCGCAGATGTCAGTTTAGTCGATGCAGAACTATACGAAACGTCTTGGAACACTTGGCCATGCGTTACTGGTGCAAAGCGACTTCGTGTGATTAATGGAGGCGAAATACCATGCATAGGAATTGCACGAATACCGGTCAATGTTGGCTTGGCTACGGTAGAATTTCGTCCTTTCTATGTAGTCAGGGAACTGAAGTATCCTGTTATCTTGGGTCATCAGTTTTTCGAACAATACCGGGTCACAATTGCTTATCCTGGACCTGATGTTTCAATTGCGGGTGTACCGGTGGAAGTGTTCACCTGGAATTTCAGGGCGGATGATTATCAAAAAGTAAATCGAAATTGTGGATTTACAACGATGCAGCAA
>JASANE010007159.1:0-18160 GCA_030248225.1 Trileptium ribeirensis | reverse complement strand
AAAGCAATATCTGGTAAGTGAGCAAGAGAATAGCAACATCGGAGAAAGAGCACACGCCGATTTTTCGGCTTGCGGAAATAGAGTGATTGATTGGATTGATTGAAACGCATGTGTATATTGATTGATTGAATCCATTTTTGAGAGATTTGGAATGACCTATAAACGTGGAAAACCGAGACCAGGGGCACTGTCAAATCGTCGGCAGCCATCCCGAATCATGAAGCAGCTTCTTAACGCTATTGATTGATTGTGCAGTAACGACATCGCGCGGAAGACTATTCCAATGAGACACGGTTCCATAGTCGAACATATATCTTGAGCAATCAAGCCGTGGAGTAATCTTTACACTTAGCTTAATGGGGTTTTGACACCGAGTTCGAGTATCAGTGACGACTTCAAAAAACGAGATAACGGAAGATCGACAAGATTATGAGCCATTTTATAAATCGCGATCATGTCAGCACGTAGTCGACGAGTTTCTAGTTTTTGCAATCGTAGCTGTGGCAATCGTTCCTCATATGGAAGGTCCCAAACATCTGGTATCAGTTTTGTTGCTCTTCGTTGGACATCTTCAAGCAATGTAATGTCACGGGCATAGTGGGGGCACCATGCGCAGTTGCCATATTCAAATCGTGATCGTATCAAGGAAAATAGCCCTATTTGTGACACTGAACGACCGTTTAATAATGCTAAGAACACGTTGACAATGCTTTACTACATTGGCGCAATGTTCTGAACATTTTAGTGTATCGCAGATGCGAACACCGAGATCTTTCTCGCTTCTGACGTTAGGGATATCAATATTATTCATTGAATTCGTGTAATTTGGATTTTTACGCCCAAAGTGGAGACATGAGCATGTAGCAGCATTGAATTCCATACTACCATTACGAGCCCAGTCTAGCGCATTTTCAGTATCAGTTTCCGTGTCATTAATGTCTAAGAAGGTAAAGTTTGAACTGATACGTCGAAGAATCTTTGTATCATCAGAAAACATGAATATTTTACCGTTGATGAAGTGTGACCATCGTTCACGTAAAATAGAAACAGTATTGGTCCTAGGACAGAACCTTGGGGAACCCTACTGTGGACCGTTTGCCAAGAAGACTTTGCGTTACCAATTGTTACTCGTTGTCTACGGTGGGTTAAAAAGGCAGCGATCCAGTCTAGAAGCTTACCATCAATTCCAAAATATTGCAGCTTTGATAAAAGGTGATAATGCGATACTCGGTCGAATGCCTGTTTTAAGTCAAGGTAGATAACGTCGACAGAGTCTCCCTGGTTAATAATAGATGTGATCCAATCAAGGTAATCTAACAGTTGAAGCTCACATGATCGTCCTTGTCGGAAGCCAAACTGGTAGTTTTTTAAGATCTTATTTGTTACGCAAAAGTCTGTTATAGCATTCGCAATTACCAGTTCCATCAATTTCCCAATGGAAAAATTTAGGCTAATGGGGCGATAGTTTTCTGCTAGATGACGACTGCCGTTCTTATAAATAGCTACTACATGTCCACTGCGCCAGTCGTCTGGGATAGTCGATTTATTCATGAATTTATTGAATAGTTTAACCAAATGAGGCTTAAGGACTTCGGAGCACTCTCGTATGACAATGTTGGGAATAAGATCAGGTCCGGGTGAAGCGTTAGTCTTAAGTCGATTGAGAGCTTTCGTGACGTTTGCGTTGTCAAATACAACTAGAGATAAGCGATCAGGTGTACAGTCATCGTGGTTTGGAGTAACTACTGATCGGGCAGTAGACTCAACGAATACAGAGGCAAAATAACTATTGAGCTCGTCAGCCATGTCAATGTTCGATGTAGCGAAAGAACCGTCAGATCGTCTAAGGGGACCAATAGATGGCTTGGTATGATGGTTAAGTTTGGCATAATGCCAGAACGATTTTTTGTCGTGTTTGATATTTTCGGCAATTCTACGTTCAAATAGTCGTTTGGCACGAGTGGACTGACTCACGGTGAACATTGTTTGAAGATGCATGGTAGTTGAGATAGTTTTCATGTGTTGCATTACGTTGGTATGATCGAAGTTTTGTGCGTTGCGCTTTAAGGGCTTGACGGACACCAGAGTCGTGCCAGATTGGTTTATCAGTCATAATACGAGGGCGCCTCAGTGGGATTTCTGTGTCTATTGTAAACGAGAGAGTGTCACGAATGAAGTTCCAAATTGTTTCAGTATTATTGGTAGGAAGATTAGTGAGTCTATCGTTTAACGTTTTGTTGAAATCAGTCCAGTTAACACGCTTATAGTCACATTTGCATACTATATCTGCGGACTTACAGTCAGTATAACAGTTTATGCTGACGTTAACAGCAAAGTGGTCGCTCCTACCAGTTCCACAGTCAACTACTATATTATCAACCATGAATTCCTCATTGCTGAAAACAAGGTCAAGAATATTGGATTTGCGTGTTGGTAGCATAACGTGTTGGTGCAGATATGATAGAAGCAGTGCGTCCATGAATTCATCGCATTTCGTCGGCCATATAAAATCAGTCCAGTTGATTTCTTTGAAGTTAAAATCGCCAACAAGTAAAACGTGCGAGAACGGTGTTCAACTCAATGAAGCTATGAAGTTGTATAGACGACTGTTCATGTCGGCAGTGTTGGATTCAGCACGATAACAACATGCAACCAGAAGTTGATCGTTGTTTATTAACGGTATGACACAACAGATTAGTTCAGGATAGTAAAATGTGTTGATATCAGCAGGACGTGGTTGAAGTTCTTCACGGACATAGAGTAGGACTCCGCCTCCACGCGATGCACGATCACAACGAAATATTACATAACTATTTAGGACAATCTCAGAGTTTAAAATATTATCGCCGCACCATGATTCAGTTATAGCTACAAGATGGGGGTTGCTATAGTTTGCAACACTTAACTGTAATAATTCGCGCTTATTTACAATACTTTGGGCGTTAAGAAGAAAGCCATATTGATCGATAAAGCCATTTTAGCATCCCCGTGCTCTTTAAGCTACCACAGAGATACGTAATAGTATTATCACAATATGTAATAACTTGTAGAAGTTATTTTTAACACATTTTTATTCCATAATATCTATATTTCTTCCTTCGTTTGTATTTCTATACATAAATTTCTAAGACCAGGTTCCAGCTTCGCTTACATTTTAAAGGTGCAGTTCTGGTTATTTCCAGCCAGTTGGTTCCTGAGACCGACGAGAGGTAGCCAATACCTCAAAGAACGTTGGGGGCACCAAATACGCCGACAATTTTGAAGACAACCCCTTCCCTGCATTGGTTTGGAGGGTAGGCTAGATCAACGGATAAAGAAAGTGGATGAGTATGACCGCAATTTACACTCTTCTAAAAATTTCTGAACTATTGCTAGTGGTAGCTGATGCTAAATTTTAGTTATTTATGTCATCGTAATAGTGTAGTTAGTATTTCTATACATAAATTTCTAAGACCAGGTTCCAGCTTCGCTTCCATTTTAAAGGTGCAGTTCTTGTTATTTCCAGCTAGTTGGTTCCTGAAAACGACGAGAGGTAGCCAATACCTCAAAGAACGTTGGGGGCACCAAATACGCCGACAATTTTGAAGGCAACCCCTTCCCTGCATTGGTTTGGAGGGTAGGCTAGATCAACGGATAAAGAAAGTGGATGAGTATGACCGCAATTTACACTCTTCTAAAAATTTCTGAACTATTGCTAGTAGTAGCTGATGCTAAATTTTAGTTACCTATGTCATCGTAATAGTGTAGTTTTTTAATATAGAAAACGAACACACTATGAAGTGCTGGGCGTGCGTCCGACGGCAACAATCGATGATATAAAGAGTGCCTATATTGAACTGTCGAAGAAGGTTGGTTGCGTCAATGTTTATCAACAGTAGGCCAAAAACAGTTAAGTGTATATGTTTGGATTTGTGATTACGCAGGGAAACTGGCTAACGAGTCCTCTGTTGTGCCGACGGAACCTAGTGCTGTGCGTCCATCTGACGGCAACATTCGATGAAATAAAGAATGCTTACATTGAACTGTAAACGAAGATTTGTTGGGTCAATGTTTATCAACAGCAAGACAAAAAGTTAGGGGTGTATGTTCAGGTTTGTGGTTACGCGGGGAGAGTGAGCTAACAAGTCTTCTGCTTGAAACATAATGTTGTGTGTGCGTCCTACGCCTACACTCGATGGCATAAAGAGTGTTTATATTGAACTGTTGAAGAAGGTAGTTGTGTCAATGTTTTTGAAATAGTAAGACAAAAAAGTTAGGAAAATATATTCAGATGTGTGGTTAAGCGAGGAGATTGTGCTAACTAGTCCTCTGTTTGGATCCTAGTGCTGTGCTTGGTCCGATGGGAACAATTGATGAAATGCAGAATGATTATATTGAGCTGTCAAGGAAGACTAGTTGCCTCAATGTTTATGAATAGTAAGCTAAAAAGTTAGGTGTATATAGTCAGGCCTGTTTTACGCGGGGACACTGAGCTAATGAGCTTTCTATTTAAAACCTATTTCTGTGCTTGTGTCCGGCGGCAACACTTAATGAAATAACGAATGTTTATATTGAATGGTCATAGACGGTTAGTTGCGTTAATGTCAACAATAAGCAAAACAAGTAAGTTGTGTGTATACACTGGGATTTGTGGTTACGCGGGGAGACTGCTAACGAGTCCTGCTTCGAATCTTATTATAATTTATTCATTGTCACCATATAGCTTGTACCCCATTGTTCTTTCGACTGAGTCCAATGTTGATCACTGTTACCGATTTGCGAATTTTGGCTGAAACATGTCCCGGTCTAGAAACGAAATCAAAAATTTAGCCCAAGAAAATTTGCAAAGCATTTATTTCGTAAAAACAGAAAAAATTCCACGTCTATCAAAATAAATGGTATATACTCAGTGAAATTGCATACTTTTTCACAAGCTAGATTTGTGTAACTTCATAATTAAATAATCAGAAAGCGGGTTATTTCTGTGAAACCGGCGGAGGTACTGTCAAGAAATTAGGATGCTCACACCAGCTTAGACTTCTATTAGACGTTTTAGCGAGAAACGGAAGTTCTTCACCGTTTGTTTTGCTTTCACTAATTTCGTTACTGTGTAGTAGGTATGGATAGACTTTAATGGAATATTTTGTCTTTAAGCATCATCCGGACACAGCAGCTACAGATCCGAATAATGCGGAAACTTCGTTGAAAAACAACGCCCGCAGTGATCATCATGCACGGTTTGTCGAAATTAATGAGGCTTACTCGGTGTTAAGCAAGCCGCACCGACGCGAAGCTTATGACACAACGCTGAGATCACCCTATTACCACAGCGGAATTGCTAAACCGTACGGGTCTAGTCCATATCATGGCACCGGTGCAACATACCAACAACATTATTACAACTATCAGTTCTACCAGCGAACCCACAACGACTATGCTAGAGGTTGGAACGAGCGCGAAGCGCCAATTTTTGGCGGAAGGTAACCGAATATATCTCCACTATCTATGTGTTGTTTTATACTACGTCATGTCTGTGATTGCGCGACCGCAGTAGTTGCTTAGTGTTAGCATAGCGCTTATAGAGAGTTTAGGTTACGGACAAGAAGTGATGTGTCATAAAACACATATGTTGTGTACGACTTTCTGCTATCGCTACCATGTTTTAATTTTCGGGTTTAATAAGAAATTGCTTCAATTTTCGTGCATCGGATTATGGTAGAACGGTTATTTTGCATTCACTTGCGTCTTATATATATATCCAGCTATTTCGTTTTTGCATATTATTAAGCCGTGATCATATTACGTTCGATCCTATCCGAAATCGCGTGTAATATTTTTCGGACTGGAATCGGATGATGTAGTTTGAAAAAGTACATTTTAACGTACACACGTATACGGTAGGTATAGAATTTGGTCGTGTCGAAAAGGATCAGATCCAATGCAGTGTGAACAGTATTCAAAACGGATCCGATCGGACGCAATGTGAACACGATCTTAGGGAACCAAGTGTTATTTTCTTCGACTAGTATTTAGCAGCGACTTTTTATTTCGATATAAAACTGGCTTTAGCCAATTGGAGTATATGTAGGATGCATTAGTTTGTACTGCACAATATCATAACCACCTGTCAATATGTTATTGAAATATATGGTTGAATATCTTAAAACATTGAATATCTTAAATGTATTACTATGAATACGTTTAATGCTGAGTATTGATAATATACATGTCATTATAACAACAAAAATGTTTAAGTGAATGCTCAGTTGTATTATAGAAGCTAGACCTTTAAAGGAAATATGGCAGAAAATTAAAGATTGGTTTGGTGGTCGGATTCCTAAAATTGTTTCTTATTTGCATACAATGTGTTTAGTATCTATATGATAGGGTCCCTTAAATGCACAAATTTAACATCTGGAAACTTAATTTGTTTTAATCTTGAATTTGCCCTACTTAAGATTTCGATAATTTCGCGTTAAATAGTACCTAATAAAGAATTTTATAATTAATTACCTTAACTACCAACACCTTTCTGCCTTCGCCATTAACTGAAATTTTGCGAGAGGCATCAACCCCTGGCGGGGGCTTGGTTTGGAACCAAGGGTACCAAATCTTTACAGGAGGCATGAACCAAGAGCTCCCTTCGGCTTCGAAATCTAAAAAAAAATTTAAAGTTCAATGTTTCCCAGATAAAAACGCGTAAATGGTTACTAAATGGCTTCACAAATGGTGCGAAAAGTTTCTATCGACGTTAAAAACTTTTTAACCAATTTTTATTGAAACTAATTTTAACTTCAGAAAGGGACTTTTGTAAAATATTCTAAATGGGAAAGCCAAAAATTTTGGTGGCATTCTGCGGTGATTCTAAAGCGGGACACTGGTTTTTTTCGCAGGGAGCTGTCCCCACCACCCCTTTTGGAGAAGCCAGTCTAAGATTACTGTTCCGTGTTGTATAGAGTTTTAAATGGAATAATTCAGAACGCGCTCTTATGAAGAATTTTATCGTAAAAATTACCACGGCAACGCTGCATTTGACGGACTCCAGCCGCGAATGTCCAATGCTACGTTCATTGTAATCTTAACGTGTGTGCTTTGTGCGGTTGCTGTTGTGCATTATATGCAGTACAGGTTAGTGTATTGTTATAATAAATTATTGTTATTCGCTTTATTATTGTTTTAATGCTACTTTGTCGTTAAAAAGTTGTGAACATTATTTGTCGTTGCTATAATATATTTGAATAGTTGAGCATTATGATGATCAACATTGCGACATACCTAGTATTTGTTTGAAATCATGTTATAGATTACGTGTTAGCGCGAATATTGGTGTAATCGGCACCAATTCTTTAGCTTTGATGTTGTGAAATTTGGGATTGTGCTAAACGGATGTCGCAAACACAAATATATTGTGGTTTAAAACCAAACCAAACAAAAATCCATTATGGCCAAAAACCATATTGAGTTTTAGCACGATGGTGTGGTCGCTTTTCGAGTTGTCTGCAACAATTTTATAATGCGCTTCATTGTTGTCTAGGGGTATCAGTTATCACCGAAGGTTTCTTACTTTTGAGTGTACTGGTTATTAGGACGACAGGAGCCTATGAGAATTGGGAACTGTAATCTTTGTACGGTGATTTCTTGCTGTTATCTCATTGGCTGTTGTTGTCCTGGTAGTTGGTGTATATACCAATAAAAATATTGGGGGAAAGACTGTCGATACCCCAAAGAATTTAATGGGTACGACTTAATTGCAAAACGTATCGTAACGCATCGTATGTGATAAAGTATATAAGTATGTCCAAGAGTTTATGATGGCTTCTTGAGAGGAGTAAGGCACTTCTAACCATCACCATTTGGACGCGGTCCATTTTGACTTTAGCCCTTCGATTTAAAGAGGAGTTACCCCCACCGCCTTATTTTTGAGACAGTCGTGATACCATGAACCAAAGTTTGTTCCGACCCCTCTCCCCCACAATTTTGAACGGTCGTTTGAAAAAAATTTCTCGACCGCCTCCCAAAAAACTGGTAAGCATAATTTATTTTTGGAGTATAGTATTATATACTTACATAAATAACTATAGGTGTGGCCATTGCGAAATGTATTGTTAAAGATAATTCATGAATAGCAGTGATGCGAGTTGAGCCACTTTTTTGGTCCATACCGGTCCATGGTTCGGGACGACTAAGTTAAAAATCTATTTCCTGCTAATAAAAATAAATTTGTTTGTCCAACAATGTATATTTGCTGAGCCTTATTTTTAAGGCACTTTTGACTTACAGATTTAGAGAAATTTTATTGTAACACATGTTAATTAATTACACTTCAACTTTGAGTGCCAAATATAATTTTAGAAATTATTTTGTGAATTTCCTGTTGTGGTCACAAAATTTTCAACCGTCGGAGCGACAAATTTTAAAGTCGGTCCGGACCTGTCCTTGGCCAGACCGGTCCGCAGACCGTTGCGCATAGTAGTGTAATATCGACGTGACGCAGCTGCACTGCGCACTTCCCAGACGCAATGCCCATACGACCCCGGCTATCGTGACTTCAAGGGCGGACCTGATGGGTTTCAATCACGCGAATGTCTTTTCCCACGCGAGTCAGGCCCAAGAAATGACGGAGCTTAGCAAGCCGCAGGAGCGCTTCACAGGATGTGTTCTGATCCTGCCGGGCGGGTTGCGCACGTAGTCTACGAGGTACTACGTTTGAGGTCCCCAGGGAGGTCGGCTCCGTCACCTGCTCACAGGCCAAAGAGACCGTACCACTATTCCCTATCCACGTCCAACCCGGGAAGTGTAAAATTCTTTCTGACTTTCCAAAAAATGGGTGATTTGTTTGGTTTTGTTTTAGCCAGTGGCCCCCACTAGGGTCCGACAAATCCCTAGACGTTTAACGTCGGATCCGCGCGTATCTAATTTTCCTAGTTTGGGTGCTCAGCGTGAGTTTAAAATTTTCTTTCCTAATGAGTCGCACCAGTCGTACATGTACAACAACAATTATTGACAAACTAATTGTAATCGGCGAGTCACGCTCAGGTTTGCTTCTTCGATGCGCGTGTCAAACCTGAACGTGAGTCGTCGATCGGGGTGACGGATTTCAAACCCCTTTTGTTCCTATCGCTACTACGGGTCAACAAAACACTTGAACAATTAGAATTTTCAGCGAGCATTTATTGATGAGCTGCACAAATACTTATGGGTACATAGACAGATACATATTGTACGGGCAGATACAATAAGCGTTATGTCACAATTATGGCACGCTAATACATAATGAGCAGAGCTTCGGTTGGGGAGGGTTGCGGAGTCATCGCCTTTTTCACTGAACTCACACAGCTGAGTCAAAACACGGCATATACTGTGAAGCCTTATCTCATGACAGCTGCGCTTACCGTACTCATGAAAAACAGTAGTGGGTCAAATTAAAATCAGCCTCGAGAGATGCTACGGTTAGTTATCGACATAATAAAGGCGCCATTGAAATAACTATTTGCTTAGGACTATGCTTGCTAACAGGAAGGGAACTCCGATACAACAATAGGTTCAGGTAAGCGAAAGGCGGAAAGGAGGCGGGGATACGGGGACGAGCGTGCAACAGGGTGTTTGCGAGACTCCATCTTGCTCATGCAAATCACAAACTATGGTACATAATGATCAGGTATTTATATTCGCAATTAGTAGCGATGCGGTTAACCTATGACAACATAACACAACAATTGAGACAATGATACTTATTAAGTCAGGATAATGCGATACAACGTTCCTCGGTACGACTCCTACATTCTTTCCTATGGGTGCGGCATTAGATTAGTGTCCTACTCGCATACATACATACATGTATAAAATGTGATGTAAATTTTGTGCTGAAATATCCGGATACGCTACATAATTTCGATCCTTGTTCTCTACTAGATTACTCCACAAGCACGGTGGAATTTAGGCCCTGATTTTCATAATTCTTTGATCCGGGTCATGGCAGGAACAAACGCTTCAAATACAACAACTTGATTTGTAACAACAGAAAAAGGAACGATTGGGGCGGACTTGGCTTTCGGACAACTTACGGGGTCCTGGTAGGATGAGGTCGGGACATAACTTTGAGCTTTTCCTAACGAAATTTTGGGTTCCACTTTACTACGCGGTTGTGCCTATGATTTTAACTAAAACGGATACTACTGATGGCGAGACCTCATAGGCCCTCGGCTTGACCCAAATAATGCTGAAACCTACATTAATGTTACTTGGAGAGCGTTCAAAAATGAGCACGATTTCGTACTAATATTTAACGGTTATTTCGAGCAAACTCTGCTCGACGAATTGGGGCAGTAAACGAAGGCCCCGGTTGATAAGACAACCGTAGCCAATTTTATGCTCCGAGGGGCACTCGGTTTGAGTCTTTAAATCGTTCAATTCCTGGTTTCCGCTCCTAATTTTACGTGTATTCTGAGTTAAGACCGGGGGGGGCTTTTGATGTCTAAATACTCATTATTCTGCCAGCCTTTCTCGACTAGATTTTGCACTGCGGCTGGGCTTGACCTCCTGTGTTGATTTCTTAGGACCGGGTCAACGGTCCTCACAAAAATTGGTCGGTCGGGCCGAGACCCGATAGACCCGACATCGCGTCTAGCGACATCGTCAAGTTTACTTCTCTAAAACTTTGCCACTACTAACAAATTTACCAACCCTGGTAAATTTGATAATTTCACTGCAGCGGCCGTATATCGGAGATTCAAGTCTCCGACGGCTTTCGTGCTGCTAAACTATGATATAGTCAGAGAGACTCAAAAAGACGTGCAAATGCAAAACCAAAACCAACCTACAAAGCTGTATATATAACTGCGTAAGGCAGGAAATTCTATGAAACTTGTGTCGACCCTGGGCGGATTTTGCTCTGACCGGGTCCATAATTTTCATAATTTTTGAATGAGCCACGGCTTTGCCGGGCTTACTAACTCAAACGGAAGGCCTAACGGGCCTCTGTTTTATACTGCAAAAATCGTCGAGATTCCTGGAGAGAATTTTAACTTATAAACAGCTCACATTTTAGGTGGGGGCGGACCCCTATCGGGTCATCGGGTTTGTAATTCCGACATGATAAAGTTAAATTTTGTAATACTATCTCAAAGCAGGCATGCTTGCGAAGAAACTGCGAGAGTTTCACCAAAATTCCTGGAGGGGATCTTAAAATATTTTACTTTTAGCTTCGATTTTGCATTTTAGCAGGGTTAGGCCTGTTCAAGGCCGTCGGGTTCAGGATTCCGATTCAAAATGAATGTGTTTTATAGCCTTATCCGTTAGTAAGCGATACTACGAAGAAACTGCCAAGGTTTCAGCCATATTCCTGGAGTGGGTCCTGAGATACTCGAATTTTCCTGAGTGAGCCAGGGTAGACCTCTCCAGGGCCGTCGGGTTTATGTTTCCGAGGCGAAATCAATGAATTTTGGAGTCCCATTTATTAGCGGACGTTGCCACAAAGGAACTATCAAAGTTCTAACAAAATTCCTGGAACAGAACTTAAGTTACTCAAATTGCTGCGTTTTGCTGAGAGTGACCCTTTTTTGAGGGTCGTCGGGTTTAAGTTTATACTTCGACATTTGAGCTTTCTAAACCTTGAATCTACAGTTCGGATCCTCCCAGAGATCTGGTTAGAAGTTTAACAACTTTGCTGGGTTAATTCCTAGAATGCGCTCCTTCCGACCTAGGTGAGCTACCTCGCTCACGTGGCCTTAGGTTCGGTATGTCTATGTAAGTTTCAATCGGGGAGGCCCGATGCTGTCCAGTGCTACGTCTACTATTACGATGTTCGAACCTACAAGCTAACCGGTAACTTGGTTTCTACCTACATGTTACTTGCGGTAACCCTAACCGCGTCCCTGTCCACACTTACAGTCCTTCGTTCCACGGTCGTCGTCCATCGCACGCGTCCATCCATCACAAATCAAAGCGAAAAACCAATCGTAAGTAATAAACCAATGACGAGCGAAAACACTGTAGAAAGCAGAGCGCCAGAGCCGGTCTGCAAACCGACCGAACTCTGCGCTGTCGAAGTCATACTGAACTCTAGAGACTTCGTGCGTCTCTGCTTTTATACTTGAATTTGAATTTTCAAATTTTCAAAATCGGCAGACCGTTAAAGTGCTTATTCAGCACTTTTGGCCGATTTTCTGACCCAATCTTGCTTAACTAAGTCAACTTTCTTATCGGCCACATTCCGATCATATTTTCGGAAATTTCGGACCGATTTTATATTAAATTTTATATAAAACTTACTTAATTATAATGATTTACGACTTTGTTTATACGAATTTTAATACACATTCCTTAACTTAATATAAAATTCTTAAAAGTTAACGCCAAGTTCTTCTAGAAACTACTGACAAACTGTATACAAAAACCACTAATTTTAATATAATTTAAGCTTAATTTTATATGTAACCACCAGCTTGAGTATGACATTTAGCTCTACTTCAGAAGTAGGGTTTATTGACATATAAGTTTACGACGTGGCGGTCCTACCATTTAATTCTGATATGAAGCTGATGCCGCTCACTGAAGCTTCTAGAAACTTCTAAATTTTATACGAATTTCATATAAAATACGCTCAATTACAAATCCAAGCTTGTTTGTCTATCAAGTATAAGAGTATTTAACACAGCACACGCGGCAGATCTTAGTACCGTCCACTGCGTATAACCCAGGGTGTGCTAACTGTATTGATAGTATAAAGCCTTATAGATGAATGTCAATTTCGTATTAACCCTGTTATCTGCTTAATAACGCTGGAAATTTGACATCAACGCACATACTTGTTTTATATAAACTTTATATAAATACATGCATATATACATATATATTTTTTTTTTATATATATATCGGGGTGGTTGGTTGGTTCGGGTGTGTTGGTTGGGTTGGGGGATGGGGTTGGTTTATTTTGTGGATTTGTTTTTTGTTTTTTATTTGTATATATTATAATGATAGTATAAGAAAGAAAAGATTTATTTGGTGTGAAGTAAGTAGGGAATATTTGAAGGATTTTTATAATAAGGGAGTTTGTTAAATAAAAAGGTGATGTTGTAGAGTATTTTAAATAGAAGTTGTGGATAGTTCGAATTAAAGGTATCGGTGAGTTGGGTTTGGGTTTGTGTTTTTTGTTTTTTTTTTTTCTCTTAGTTTTTTTTGTTTCTGAGAGATGAACGTATGTGTATAAGGAGGGTGGAGAGGGTGTGTTTTCTCTTGTTTCGATTTGCGTTCGTGTTGTGTTTTTTTGCTCTGATGTCGAACGAATATTTTCTTTTTTGCTTCTCGTCTCTTTAAGTTTCGAGTATCTCGCATATTGTTTGTGTTATTTTTATGTTTTGTCTATACTTTCTTTCTTCTTCTGTTTTCTATATATATTTCGAGCGGTTCCGGTTCCGGTTCGATCGTTTAATTTTTCTGTTTTTTTTTTTTTTTTTAACATCAATACGTACCTTGCTTAAAAGTACAACCGTCTATGGAAGACACAGCTTAAGTAAACAAAAAGAAAGAAGGACGAGCAGAGAAAGAAAAGAAGGGGGGTACCCTGGATGATGGCCAGAGCGCCACGACGGTCTCGGATTCGGACTCAGCTAGTCCGTCCGAGTAAAATGATATGTAACAGGACCGTATTCGGTCTACAGGGGGGAAAATAAGCTCTTGGGGGAGGGTCCATGCCAAATTTTTCAAAAATCGGGGCATTCAAACGGTTCTCCTGGGTTCGGGGTACATTTTTCTAGGGAGTTTTATATATATTTGGGCTAATCTCGACGAGGGGAATCTAGTGAGCGGTGACACGACGGTCGGAGCGTGATTTCTAAAATCTACATATGTGGTACCCAAAAGTGGGCGCACCTAGACCCGTCCGGGCTTAAATTAAAGCCTCGGTTCTGGGGATTACAATGATGCTGCGTATATAGTTCTATGACCAATATTCATTGAGTTATTCGATTAAATGTGCTTTATCAATTTTCGTACCTACATATCCGTTCATAAATCCGTGGATCCGGGTCGGATCTTCACGAAACCGGTCTCATTCGAAAGACCGTAAATTTTCCTGCAAGAAATGTTGAGTACAAAATTTTGAAATTCCCGACGGTTCCGGAGTTATGGACCGGAGCCGGTACTTTCGGCTTCCTTAAATTTCATAAATTTTCATAAATTTTGACTTTTGTTGCTTATCTCGACCAGCGAAATTGAACGCTGGTAAACAATATTTTGCAATGTTATACCAATTACCAGTGTAGCGAGCACTGGTAAATTTTATAATTTGTCGTTGAACTTATAACTTTCAGATAATTTCCTCAATTGCCGTTCGCTTTCGAGCGAACAGCCACACTTTTCTGTGGTCCTCATTCGTGAGGACGGTCGTGACGGGTGTCCGTCACGGCCAGTAGTTCCTATAAAAATTTGTAACCAATTTCGAGGTCCTACCATTCGGGGTAGGGCAATTCCTACGAAATCGCGTACGGCAAGGGCTCGCCATACGCACGGTCTACACCTATAAAATATCGATTTACACGCATGAAAAGTCCCTAAAATTTCTCCTAGAATTATCCCCAAATACGTAGCACTCAAATAGTCGTGCTTCCAACCTAAAAATTCACAAAAATTACGTCAAAATATGACAAACAGAATACATAAATTCCTGGCCAAACACAGGCGCTTTTATGGCCTGACCAGTCAAACATAATAGTACAATCATGGTACAACATGATCATGAAATTGCATAGAATAACAATGACAGGGCGGCGCTTTTATGGCCGCATACTATACAACAAACGGTATGAATAATCATAACAACGACATCTCTATATATAACTGGTTACCAATTTCTGTTCCCACTAATTTGGTAGATTCTGTACCTGAAAATACCCATTACGACATCGATTACAACGGTACATGATTATAAGATACGATCCTGATAGTATATATATAATGAACACGTGCCTTTATGGCCATCAACAGTAGTACAAGAATGACATCAATGGCAGATAATTCAAGCAGATATCAATGGTATGTAATTCAAGTACATGTATCAATGATGCCTTTATGGCCAATAATACGACAGAAGAATCATGCAAATGCCAATATATATGTACCAAGGCGTGCCATCGGGGCACTACAATCAACATGTGTATAGCCGAATATAGACACCTGTACAAACGGTTACGATTCCTCATCGATTTTCCATCCCTGAAATAACAATAACGATACCCATCTCAATCGAAACGACGTCGGCGGTGCAGGCCGAAATACTAAAATATACGAGTCGGTTACATAGCGGGACTCTGAACCTAATTATTCCGTTTACCTATATATCGATATAAATGGTGCGATTGAGTTTGTTCCAATTACGTACGTATACCTTGATTTTGATTCTGTTTCTATTGTTAATATCCATATATATATATATATATCCGATGATTTCTGGTTTGCTGCAATTATGTACTTATATAGCAATGTTGATCTTATGAGTTGTCTCGAGTACTGGTTTACGTATATATCGTGGTTCATGGTTTGTGCCAGTTAGGCGATCTATGTATGAGGTGACAACAGGGTTTTACGGTCGATGTGTGTATATAGAGAAACTCAACATATATATATTTGCTTGCGATCAATTGATTCTGCTTACATAAATGTACGTACTGTGGGGCAAGGGTGGGTTCCGTACCCTTTTGGGCTATTCCCGTCGGGTGTTCCAGGCTGGGGAAAAACTGGTGACGGAATTCGGAAATGTTGACCACTATACACGTGGTCACGATTATTGGGGAACTTGACTAAATGTTGACCATTACACTATGGACATAATTTTTTAGTACTCGAGAAAATGTTGTCCATTACACTGTGGAAAGGATTTTTTGGTACTCGGAAAAATGTTGTCCATTACACTGTGGACGGGATAGTTGGTGGTCGGAAAAATGTTGACCATTGCACTGTGGTCAGATTTATTTTTGTTCGAAAAAATGTTAACCATTGGGGTGTGGTCAGGATTATTTGTGTTCGAAAAATGTTGACCATTGGGGTGTGGTCAGGATTTTCGTAAATGTTGACCATTGCTATGTGGTCAAGATTATGGGTTTTCGCTAAAAGTTTGCCATTAGGCTGTGGTCAGGATTATCCACCTCGTAACGATCCGTAAGGATCTGTTACATCTCTTAATTTTTAAAGGGAAAATTATTTGACTTTTTACTTGGGGTGGGAAGATTAAGTACGAGTTCTAAGGGTGGTTTTGTCGGGGATTTGGGTTTTGTTTTGGGTGTTTTAGGTAGTTCTTTGTGTACTCGCGTTACTTTTCGTACGTCTGTTTTACTTGGTTACGACTGGTGTTTCTGTCTTTAGTTCGTCTAGTTTGTTGAACGTAGGGGCTTCACTGTGTCCTTTTTCTTGGTAGAATCGGGCTCACTGGAGTCATGAGCCCTACAAAACTTTGCCATTGCGTGTGTTCCTATCTCCGCAGTCACTAAAGGGTGACATATGTACAATTACTAATAAATAATAATAAATTAGCAAAAATATTGTACAATCCAAAAATGATTTCGCTTAGGGTTTTATATATCGGGATTTCAATCAGCGGGTTACGGGGTTTCATTTGGCTGCTGGGTGTATCAAAATTGTCGTTTATAACTAAATATTTTTACGAGTGTTCGATCGGTCTATTTTCTTTGGTCCATTTTAATATGTGGTTTCTTTTGGGATTTCCTTGGCATATTTTTTACTAATTTTGTGAAATTTCCTTGGATTTCCTATAAGATTTCCAACGAAATCCTAACGGTCTTTATGACCTTCTCTTAATTTTTTAAAGGGAAATTATTTGACCTAATACTTGGGGTTGGAATATTCTCCTGGGGATTTTTGGGTTTGTTTTAAACAGGATCGTCGCTGCTTCGATCCTTCATAAATTTCGCCCTTGGTGTTTGCTTCAGTTATGTCTACCAAGTCATTACATTACCGGACATATAAATATATCACAAACAGTAATATTACGACAAGTATCACAATAGCTTGTCTTACATTTCTGAGAAAGTGGTCAAAACTTCATGTATTAAGTTTACCACGGTTGATGATAAGCACATCGGCTACATATTTGGCATATTCCTACGCATAATTATCAAATTGGTGAGTTTTGACAATTTTGTTATACTTCCATGGGTGTTTTCGTGGCGTCTCCCCGGGGTGATAAGTGCTAATGGGAACCAAAATTGAGGTTCCTTTTACTATGGGTTGAGGGGCCTTTTCCTAGAGGGACTAATGTTTTAGAGGGGATGGTGTCCTCATTTGGACGGCTCTTTCCTTGCGATTTCTTGACGTTTCTCAGCAGGTTTACTGCGCATTTTCGTATGAAGAAACAGGGCTCCTGTGAGGGAACCCTTTCAAAAATTGTGTACCATTTGGTTGTTTACGTGGAGGCAATGCGATCGAGCGGCCTCGATTCCGTGGCAAATAATCATTTTCATCAATTGCGGTAGTAAAAGCTCAAAATATTAGCTTTACCAGGGTTACTGATAGGAGCTTTTACTGGGTAAAGCTGCTCTTACAAGTAGTCTTTTAACTAAAATTTAAACAAATTTCAAAAGAGAAAATTGCTAAAACAGGTTCCGAAGGGGTTGGGGAAGAGGGGGTTTTAGGGCTTTAGGGACCCTGTGGTCGGGAGTCCAATCGATACTGAAGAAATAAATAAATAGATCAATATTGTTGCGAAAACTCACAATTCCTTATATTCCAAGCTTGAAGATTACCAAAATTTCCGACTTTATATCGTCCTTGCGTCCTCGCTAATTTGAATTCTTGCACCAAATTTTGGGTGTCCGTTTTCCATAACTATTATCTACATACAAGTACACGTGACACCAAAGCATAATATCAAAATATTCATACCGAATACAATATATTCATCTACCAACGCGATACATTCATACATAATGGCGATACATAAACAGTCCACATTTCGACAAACTTAATCGTTACTTCAAGTAGCAGTGAACAGGCTATTTTGACTGAGTTCAATATGTTCAGGTTCCAAAATTCTAATGAAACCCTAATTCTTACTCCAATAATTTTAATATTTTCTTTGTAACTGATCTTCCAACCAACGGTTCAAATTGCCGGCGAAATGCTCATTAATTATTGGTTCCCGATTTTCATTTGCATTACATTTTGTACAGTC
>JASANE010007158.1:0-34804 GCA_030248225.1 Trileptium ribeirensis | reverse complement strand
ATACTACGGTCACTTTTTATAAATTTGGAAACGCGGGCTTATTTCTATAAAAGCCCTTTGGAATTCACACTCTTAATTGGCAGAAATTGGATTCTCGCGGTCTTAAAATTACAATGACTGAAAGCAATATGCCATGTATGTGAATATGTTATGGAACGGCGAGAAACCGAAAAGATATTTTTTGCGTTAGAATATTGCCGGCTGTTATACCGTGCCTTCATGTAATATGAATTGTGATAAATAGCTATTTTAAAAAAATTATGCTGCCGATTGGCAGATTTAGGAAGATACATTTAGAAAAATACCACTTGGATTGGTATAAGTCATAATTCACCTGGTACACTTAAAAATCCCAAAATCACGATTGCACTATGTAATACATTGTTTATATTGTTGCACAACTCGACCATGTTCAATTGTGTAATTGGACCATGTAAGTTTAAGTGCCGGACATTTACACCGTTGGAAAAAAGAATGTGCAACTTCGGCTTAGTTTCGGTTCATATACGAACTAAGGCTCACGCTTAGTATATACTGAGAATGCATTTTGCCTCCGCCCCTGAAAGTGAAATGGGACGTAAAACGTGTGACTAAACAAGAACCGCTGATCTATACACATTGCCGTAAATTTGTCACCAAATAAATCTTGATACACATAATTTGTTCTCATATATATGATTATACGGAATTTTTGTTCCACAAAGAACTTTGAACTGTCCCTTAGTTTCGACAGACACAGTGACACAGTGCGCAGCTAGTTGCTCAAAATCAATGGCGCTACGAAAGTTTTCAGGGCTGCCTTCAGGGGCTTTTTTTATACTCACAAAGTGCGGACGAATGGGCACCCGTCGCTCCGTCTTTTCTGCGTGTTTGTCGCACTTTACTCAAATTATTTTGAATGAAGCTGATATAATGCTAACAAAACCTTGTCGTAATCGAATTTACAAAAAAGGTGCTTATACCCAGTGTCTTGTTTCATTTCAGTAATGGATAAGGTAACCGATCGCAACGGCAGATGTAATATATATTCCAACTGGTGCTGAATCTGATGAACAAGAAGTATAGTATTGTGAACTGTGTGAACGGAATCAATCGGTAAAATTTTGTGGCATGGAGGATATAGCGAGCGAATCGGAAGAATCCTATATTATAGCCGGCGCACCGGAAGCGGATTTGAGTTCGAACTCGGATACAGAGGGTGATGACAGTTGGCGTGAACGCTTACTGTCTTCCACTAAATGGCATAATGTGTCGCAACATCGTAGGAGGTGCCGCGATTTTCAACCTTCCGGTCCACTATTTAATAGTAAGTCTTCATTGTATGAGGTCACATTTCCCCCGCCAGTACTTTGACGCTTTCTTTGGATCCGATATCTTAGAATTTATAGCAGATCAGATATACAATTACTCTGTTCAACAGTCAGGAAAATGTTTTAATACCAACGGAAAGAAAATATGACAGAAGTTTTTTGGAGTTCTGCTATATATGTGCGTTATTAATTTCCCCATCTCATAGACTATACGGGCGTAGTGACTGCTCGTTTGGCATTCCAAACAGCACGATGTGAGTCTCGAGAAACGATTTAAAGAGCTTGAAGCGATATCTACACATTGCTTGCAAGCACAGGCACTACCCGCTTCAGATCTTAGCGATGACCCGCTTTCAAAGTTCGTCTTTTGTTAGAGTATTTTCGTGAAAAAATATCTAACCGTAGAAGCTGGAGAGCGCGGATGAGACTATTATTCCTTTTAAGGGACGACATCGATGCAAGCAGTACAAAGCGGCTAACCCACATATAGGGCTACAAGGTCTACTGCAGGTGTAGCTCTGTTGGCATTCTTCACGACTTTTTTGTCTATACTGGTGCATCGGCTGAGAAAACTGAGTTTGGTCATGGGTACGACGTGGTGCAGATGAAGCTTTCTATAATGGCCTGGTGGGAAATCCTTTCGAAAGTTTATGCTGATAACTATTTCAGTTCATTAAATTTCGCGAAGGAGTTGGTAAAACTGGGACTCTATTATGTTGGAACGATTAGAAATAATAGAATGACTCGTTGTCCTCTTATCAATGAACGTGAACTGAAAAAAGCAAGGGAGAGCATCATTCGTTTATAGAGTCGATGCTAATGCCGTTATTGTGAAGTGTGCTTCTACGTTAAAGCAAAGGTGGAGAAAAAGGTGGCTACAAGGAAACAACGTACCCCAATATTGTACATTCATATAAAACGCATATGGTGAGGTGGATTGACTAGGGATGATGCAGCTTCATCAGAATTGTTTTTTGGCTTTGCATAGCACAGTTACGAACGTATGGTTCTTATATAAGTGACATGAGAATCAACTGGACGCACCTGCAATGGATCAAACGCCACTGTTTGATTTCCATCTTGATATTGGGCAAAACTTGATGGAACGAGTCAAAACGACGCCTAAATCGCGCGGTCAGCCGTCTAGTACTCGGATAACTGCCACGGAACTGCCTTCTTAACGCTGGCTGAAAGTACCAGTTCGAACTGGTAGAGTGGTCAGTGAAGTTTGGCACGATAACGAAGAATACATTTTCCAATACGTGATGAATCCAGAGCTGTTTCCCAGTATGAACGGTAAAATGGTCAGAGCCCTTGGTGGTGTTTGAAATGTCTCTTAGCACTTTGTTTAGAAAAAATATAAACTGATGCTATTACTTTCACCATCAGTGACTGATGAAAATTGGGTTCTTTTCCATTATCCCTCCAGCCTATGTTTGCCCAAAAATGGTCAGATTCTGGAAATTTTGGTATTTTTGTGATCCTCGAGACCTCCCCTGATCATATGCACCAAAAAATAGAATTTTTATAAAACCTCCTTGGGAACCCCAAAAATTTTTTCTTAAAAATTAGATTTTTACCCACCATTCGACGCGTCTTGAGGAGCTCAATCGAATGGTGTTATTTTTAATAGGATTCGGAAACCGAATCCTAAGTTATGGCCGAAAACTGTCGGAGGTTGAGAGGCTCAGCAATTGGACAGTTTTGGCCATAACTTAGGCTCTGGTTACCGGATCCCCTCAAAAACAATTCACTATTCACTAACACCATTCGATTTAGCTCGTCAAGATGGGTCGAATGGCGAGTAAAAATCCTAATTTAAGAAACAAGCGAGCGAATCGGAAGAATCCTATATTATAGCCGGCGCACCGGAAGCGGATTTGAGTTCGAACTCGGATACAGAGGGTGATGACAGTTGGCGTGAACGCTTACTGTCTTCCACTAAATGGCATAATGTGTCGCAACATCGTTGGAGGTGCCGCGATTTTCAACCTTCCGTTCCACTATTTAATAGTAAGTCTTCATTGTATGAGGTCACATTTCCCCCCGCCAGTACTTTGACGCTTTCTTTGGATCCGATATCTTAGAATTTATAGCAGATCAGATATACAATTACTCTGTTCAACAGTCAGGAAAATGTTTTAATACCAACGGAAGGGATATGGAGCAGTTTTTTGGAGTTCTGCTATATATGTGCGTTATTAATTTCCCCATCTCATAGACTATACGGGCGTAGTGACTGCTCGTTTGGCATTCCAAACAGCACGATGAGTTGCAAACGATTTAAAGAGCTTGAAGCGATATCTACACATTGCTGGCAAGCACAGGCACTACCCGCTTCAGATCTAAGCAATGACCCGCTTTTCAAAGTTCGTCTTTTGTTAGAGTATTTTCGTGAAAAATATCTAACCGTAGAAGCTGGAGAGCGCGGATGAGACTATTATTCCTTTTAAGGGACGACATAGATGCAAGCAGTACAAAGCGGCTAACCCACATATATAGGGCTACAAGGTCTACTGCAGGTGTAGCTCTGTTGGCATTCTTCACGACTTTTTTGTCTATACTGGTGCATCGGCTGAGAAAACTGAGTTTGGTCATGGGTACGACGTGGTGATGAAGCTCTGTAATGGCCTGGTGGGAAATCCTTTCAAAGTTTATGCTGATAACTATTTCAGTTCATTAAATTTCGCGAAGGAGTTGGTAAAACTGGGACTTTATTATGTTGGAACGATTAGAAATAATAGAATGACTCGTTGTCCTCTTATCAATGAACGTGAACTGAAAAAGCAAGGGAGAGCATCATTCGTTTATAGAGTCGATGCTAACTCCGGTATTTTGAAGTGTGTACGTTAAAGCAAAGGTGGAGAAAAAGGTGGCTACAAGGAAACAACGTACCCCAATATTGTACATTCATATAAAACGCATATGGTGAGGTGGATTGACTAGGGATGATGCAGCTTCATCAGAATTGTTTTTTGGCTTTGCATAGCACAGTTGCGAACGTATGGTTCTTATATAAGTGACATGAGAATCAACTGGACGCACCTGCGATGGATCGAACGCCACTGTTTGATTTCCATCTTGATATTGGGCAAAACTTGATGGAACGAGTCAAAACGACGCCTAAATCGCGCGGTCAGCCGTCTAGTACTCGGATAACTGCCACGGAACTGCCTTCTTAACGCTGGCTGAAAGTACCAGTTCGAACTGGTAGAGTGGTCAGTGAAGTTTGGCACGATAACGAAGAATACATTTTCCAATACGTGATGAATCCAGAGCTGTTTCCCAGTATGAACGGTAAAATGGTCAGAGCCCTTGGTGGTGTTTGAAATGTCTCTTAGCACTTTGTTTAGAAAAAATATAAACTGATGCTATTACTTTCACCATCAGTGACTGATTGAAAATTGGGTTCTTTTCCATTATCCCTCCAGCCTGCGCTTGCCCAAAAATGGTCAGATTCTGGAAATTTTGGTATTTTTGTGATCCTCGAGACCTCCCCTGATCATATGCACCAAAAAATAGAATTTTTATAAAACCTCCTTGGGAACCCCAAAAATTTTTTCTTAAAAATTAGATTTTTACCCACCATTCGACGCGTCTTGAGGAGCTCAATCGAATGGTGTTATTTTTAATAGGATTCGGAAACCGAATCCTAAGTTATGGCCGAAAACTGTCGGAGGTTGAGAGGCTCAGCAATTGGACAGTTTTGGCCATAACTTAGGCTCTGGTTACCGGATCCCCTCAAAAACAATTCACTATTCACTAACACCATTCGATTTAGCTCGTCAAGATGGGTCGAATGGCGAGTAAAAATCCTATTTTAAGAAACAATTTTTTGGGTTCCCAAGGGGAGACCCCTGGGATCCAAAAAATCTGAGGATCACAAAAATACCAAAATTTCCAGAATCTGACCATTTTTGGGCAAATGCGGGCTGGGGGATAATGGAAAAGAACCGAAAAATGGTTATGTTTTTTAGGTTATATAAATAGCGTATTGGTATATTGGTAAAGCGACACCATAAGAACTTAGCACTAACATTGAAATTTTATTATAAGGATTTTGTGTAGCTTCCAAAATATTTGTCAAACTATCAACAGACATTTGCAAGCAAAAACTTATCGACGGATAGCTAACAAATAGTTACGACAGGTTGGGATGCACCACTTTGTAAACAGAATTGAAGCTAAAACTCTTACAAGAGATCAGTAAATCCCTTGCGCAATTGGTATGTACTCGATGACTTCTATGCAGTAAAGTTCACTGAAGTCTGTACGAGAATACACAGTATTTTGTGTGTGTTGATATGTATACAATGTTCGTGATGTATCAACCGCACAATGTCTCATTTGCATGTTATTTGTTCATCAGTTTGTGTTCTTTATTTACGTATTTGTTTATCACTGTGAAGCCTTTTATTGTCGAAATCGTTTATGTGAATTAAAAATTTTCAGTCTTCCGTATTCCTCGGGCTATATTCTCAACTATCCCAATTGGCAGCCATTTCATATTTAAAGGAATTACCACGACAAGATGTATTTATGTCACTAAAACAAGTTTCAGGGCTGAATAAAACAGTTTACACTTGTGAACTGTTTTATTTCATTTATACATAGTGAGGGCATGAAAGCGTTAAAGTTTAGTTTAGTTAGGGCGCTAAATTATATTAACTTTGAGGAATCCAATACAAACCTGTGTTCTTTACATTAATTGTAAGAATCTTCAAGATATAATATATATGTCGCCAAAACTGATCTCTAACTTATGTGGTACTAGGAGTGTTTTTTCCACAGTTGATCAGACAAACTTTCACACAAACTGTAGCAGAATACTATCTACGTGTTCCAAGGTTAATTTATTCGATTTGCTTATGTCTGAGTCTTTAAATGAGTACCAGGTATATATTATGACCACACTTTATTTCTTCAAGTACAACACAACAAATAACATAAATACACATGAAACACGGCTCAACCGTACTCACCGATCTGTCTTTAATCGTGCAGCTTCTGAAGCCCACTGAAGTCCTGACCTTATTGCGCAACCGATTAAATACTACTCCAAATTTACTTCCTATTGATTTATCTAGCATATAGAATAAATTACACAGTAACATTATTTCCAAATTTTACTGTGATTCCACTCCCCTAAAAATCCCTCTTAAGCCTAGCTGAATTTTAGTCACTAGGAAATAAGTTTTTATAGAATGCCAAGAATTCCTATGTATAAACGTAATCTAAGATTTTCGTCGAAATTCCAGAACACACAGATACACATATCCGCTAATGTAGACCTAATGCTTAAAGCATGCAGCCCTTTAATTCAAACCCTTTAAAATTTAATTTTATGCCCTTGATACACTCCTTTAATTCTGTTACTCTCTTAAAATCTCCGTCAACATTAGCTAAGGCACGAAATGCTCCAGCAAATTGTACGGAAGTTACCTATGCTAACATATACAAAATATTTTAATTCATCACACACATACATACAAAAATATGCTGCACGTATACACAAAGTTCCAGCAGCTTGTAAAGTTAATACTTTTTTTATGTGAAATCCCACATCATATAAACATAAATTCGCATGCCTTAAACGTTGCCTGTGTCATTTTTGGTCCTGCAATCACGCACAAAATACATAGAAACATAGTTGCATAAAACAAGTTTGCACAGAAGGTACAAGTACAATGTAACAGCCCGAGTTTTTATCCCGAATTCTAAAAGTTTAAAATTAAGCCAAAGGGCAGCAAAATTCGGTGGGTAAAGGGCGGTCGGATACCGGTGGGTGAAGCGTGATCCGAGGATTTATTGATGTATTATGAATAATTGTGTTGAACAAAATAAAATATTGTATCGTATTCTATAAATATGTAATCACGCTCCACCAGCCTGAGGTGCGTGGGGTGATTTCGCACCAAAATTGAATCAAACTCTTACGGTCAAGATATCCGATCGATCCCAGGACTGTTGTTACATTATGAAAAAATATTGTTGTACTATTATGTCATTGTTTAGTAGTGGAATGTGGGACGGATGCGTAGTCGAATCGGCCGGGGACAAGGTTTAAGTCTTCGCGATTCATCACAATCGGACTTAACAAGTTTGAAAATTAGGTGCCCCAGGGTCGGTTCCGGTGCGCATCCGTGAACAATAACTATATATATATGTTTGTTAGTTGATAAAATAATGTACATACTTTGTGCTTGTGTCCGGGTGTCAGGATGGGACGGACTGTCGTACAAAGTCCCCTGCGACGAAAGGCAATTTGGGTTTATTTTACAATGGTCTGGGACCCGCAAGTTTATCCTGACACGCCGGCGGAAACTGATACGTATTTTGTACGGTACAGGTTGAATGGAATGCACAAAACAGGGGATAAACTTTACTTAACGTGAAAAGAGTTTCATTTTTAAAGGTGTATAGGTTTTTTGAAATTTTGGGGGTTTTTATAGATTTCGAACCGAAGGGGGGACATTAAACTATCATCAGGGACCTATAAGGCTTCAAAATCACTCGTTCGGGTCAACCTACTCCCAACCCGCAAATACTTAGGGACCCCCAATCCGGCGTTTAAACTCTCAAATTTTAGGGCCTTAAATCACCCCATCTCAAACCAAAACTTCCCCATTTTTAGAGCCCTGTACTTCAATTGGGTCCTATACTAATCATCCCACCATAAAGCGGGCCCACCTGCTCCAACGAGCCGTCACAGGATTCTCAAAACCCAAATGGGATCCAAAACATTCCTATTTTGCGTGCACAAAAGGGCCTCTAACGGGCCTCCCAAGGGAGCTACCTAAAATTTAAGGTTCTCAGAAGCAGGCGACCAGCCAGGGCATGGATATGATCCCACTCCCGGCCGCCTGCTCCTTTTCGTTCCTGAAATATAAACAAAAACCAACAAAAAATTTTTAATTATTTAAAGCGCCTAAAGCGCTTTTATATGTGGGCATTGTCGAAAACGTCGCGCCAACCAGCCCGAGGTTTAGGTTGTTTACGTCAAAAAGCTGTCGTAGTGCCCCGAGGGCGCCTTTGCTGATATTAATTGATAGCAGACATCGCAGTGTAAGCTGGCTGACCGTTGCTGGCGATCTTGTTTTCATTGTGTTTGGGGCTTATTTCTTTTGCTTATTAATTTGTCGATGCTGTAAATGTGGCTGTATATATTTTTGTCTGGTTTTAGAAGGTAGCACGATTTGAGAACTTGGGAATAGCAACGGGCTAATGTAGACCGAAAAAGGAGGGGGGCTAAGCAGAGTATATAAGGAGACTGCCCGATTCCCCGATCGGGACCAGTCGAAGTTTTATAGGTTTGTTTTGGCGGTTGTCGCCATTTGAAAATTTTACGCGTACCAGGTTTTTCTTGCTTTTCATTTTGCTAGCGATACCAGGGGTGGTTTCTCGCCATGCCCCCACGGTGGAGAGCTTCCTCTGGTCTTAGACTTCTTTCGATCTTGCAAAGGGCCGTCCTTTGCGGGCGCTGGAGCGTCGGAAGGATGCTCCGCGTGCCTGTAAAAGCCGGGCCCCGTCAAAATTCTTGAGACTAGGTAAAATTGTTTGAAAATTTATGTTCACGCGTGTATCGACTGGTTCCCCGCTCCCCGGACGTTATCTCTGTTTTTCATTCCGGGGAGTGAGCAAAATTTTTATTCTAAGGTAATTCGGAGTAAGCAAATTTTTATTCAAAGGTAATTCGGAGTAAGCAAATTTTTATTCTAAGTTAATTCGAGTGAGCAAAATTATTATTCTAAGGTAATTCGGTGTAAGCAAATTTTTATTCTAAGTTAATTCCGAGTGAGCAAAATTTTACTCTAAGGTAACTCGGAGTGAGCAAAAAATTTTTCATGAGAAAATTCCGCTATTGTGAGGCAAACGGTGGTGCTCCAAATTTTGCGATAAGGCGTAGGATCGAGTTCTCCGAGTGGCATCGCAGGATGCGGTGGAGGACTACCGGAGTCTTTCAAAATCCAGGAGTGCCGAGACGGTCGCGATCATCGTCGCGGCTTTAGTCTTCCCCGAGCGACGCCCCGCGCGGTTTCTGTAAAATTAGGGATTTGCGTTCATGTTCACAAAACAGGGAAAGAGCCCAGGCGCCCCAAGTCGTGCAGCTACGGTAACCGGGAGCCTTGGGAGTTCGGGCCTTTGATTGAAAGCCTCTGCTGCCCCTGACCGGTCATTCCGGCAGGTCAACGGAGGTACAGTCTGCTTTCCGCTACTCCTTTCGAAGAATATTGTGGATCATCCCCAAGCGGGCGACGAACCGGGACTGTCTCGGCTAACATTCGATTTGGTGCATAAGCTTAAAGGAAAATTATGATAATACGAGGAGACATGGTTGAAAGTTGTTTCTAGGTGAGCCCCGGTTAAAAAGTATAGGCAGTAATAGGAGTGACACGGGGGACGTTGCCGTTTGCATCCCCGGGTGACAGGAGTTGTTCCCCGATTATTCGAAATAGCGCCGCAGCGTCGAATCCCCATTCGTCTGCTGTTTCTTTCATTTCTGGCTAGTACGTGATGAAAACGACCGCGGACCAGAACGGGACAAATTCTTAAGAGGCTCGCTAGCCGAGCGTGAAACCACATAGAGTCTGGGGCTGTCGGTGAGCAAACCGTACGAAATTTTGGTGGGACATGAGTTTCTAACTGTGCAACTACGGGGAGAATCCGCGTCGGCATCCTCTCCGGAGCACCTGGGAGCAAATCTCAAGTAGAACCCATTTGGACCGTTCGCGGGCCGCTCCAACCTCCGTTGCAAGCGCTCAAACTTCGGGCACCCTCGGTCCTGTGCTTCTATCTGGGGTTTACGATGCGTAAAGGACCAATATCGTAGTTCACTAGGCAAACCACGTTTTGTTGGAAAAAGGGGTAGCATTTTCATGGACAAGAGAATTAAATTGACGAGTCCCGTTTAAGCAGATGTTGAGCGGAATATTCTGTTCATTAGGGGTCTAATGATTGCATTGGGGTATCTTGCAGGGTACCAGAATTTTATTCTGTCATTTATTGAATGCTGTAAAAAGTTGCTGTGTGCACCGATTGGGCAAGTTTCATGACGTGTGCTAAATGCATAAAGAGAAGATTCAAGAGTAAACCACTTGAACTGTGTGCGAGTTTTTGAAGCAGTTAGGGACTTTGTTTATATTTCTGACCTCAGTAAAACCTTTAGAATCAATTTAAAATGAAACCCCTAAGAGTCTTTGAGTTTAATCGGAGCCTAAGTCAGTCAGTTTCGCGCCACGGCGAGCAAGTCCCTCACTATCCCGCGCCCTGTCGATTCAGTCCGCTGACGCAAGAGCTTCCGCATGCTGCCGCCTTAGAGTCCGAGCTGGCTACCCTCTCTGCGTCCTGTATCATACCCGCGCTTACTTGAATTAGCAGGAACACCCCTGCCGCGAACCCCTCGCAGTTAGTCATCGTTTTGCATAGCTCGTCTCCCAACACATGTCACTAGCAGTTCGAGTTTAGACATTCAAGGGACTGGGGCCTCCGCCTCAGTGCCCCAATGCTCTTATAGGTAGATAGGTAGTTGTTATTGATAATCAAATTTCGGGAATGTGCCCCGTCAAGGCCGTCCTTAGGATTTACACGTGGTCATCTTCTAGGCTACAGGATCAGTCGTGTAGCACTCTAGGATTAGAACTGGACAATAGCGCAAAGGGACACATCAACGGGGAATTTTGCCAAGGTCACGCTAGGACCTGAGAACCCCGCTTTGGGGATTAAGTGGAGTATGGGGGAAAGGCGAGTCAGCCTTATTACCTGTGAGCAGGCTTAAGGGTTGACTCTCCCTCGGGGGACCTTCATACCATTGGACACGTGGACCAATATAGGGACCATGCCGAACAACCTGGTTAACCCGCCGGCAGCCTACTAAGCTAAGCGGTTCCCAGGTCATCGCATAGATCACCGGGGAGTCGTGGAAGCCGGGGTTGTCCGGGCACCACACGCTAAGGAAAATCGTGGTGCAGCTGGGATCCCTTAGGGCCAGAACTGGTCCTAGTACACAATATAATGCAATTGTATTATGCAATGTGCATATAAACAAACGAAGGACTAAAACATATATCTATGACGTTGCAGAATGTTTTAAAGACATTTTGCTAATGATCAGGCCGAGCTTAGATTACCGAAGAAATTAAATTCGTTGCAAAAGGGTACAGTTTAACTAAGCCTGAGTCTGTGCGGAATATACACTGATCGTCTGGTTTAACTTGTTGGACCAGTATGCGTGACGAATACTTTTTCGAGAGAAAAAATTTAAAAATTTTCAAAAAGTTTTAAGATAAAAAAATTCTATAATTTTGCGGGTTTTTCACATATTTCCACAAGTTTCGAACCTTCCTGAGCACGGACCAAATTTTTCACGAAAATCTTAACGGTTTCTTGAGTTATGATTTTTTGAAATTTCACGTTTTTCTAGCTAAATCGCAAGTGTTTTTAAAGATATGAATATAATTATACACATTTATAAATATTTATATATGAGTGAAACACAGTTTTATCACAGTGCTAGTGTTGGCTTGATCTAAATAATTTCTGGCTATTTTGATTCCTGGCTGCTTTTGGCATTTAGACATTATCAGGGACAACGTTAGCGGAGCCGTTACCGAAACTAACAGAATATTGGTGAATTATTAACCACAGTGGCGGCACTTTTGAAGCAGAACGATGTCTTTGCAAAAACAATACAATTTTGTATTACGTTTTTGTATTGTTTTTATATTTTGTGTGGTTTTATTTATATTTCGGCATAGTTGTGTGGTTTTTGCTCCAGCCATTCAGAATATTGGGTAGTAAGCTTGGGGTAGGGATTTTTCGGGGTAGATGATTATAAGCATTGCCTAACATAAGGATTGCTTGATGCAAGAAGGTGTAGACTTCAAACAGCCTCTGTCGCGTAGTCGTAATCAATATTTACTCGATAAATTCCCCTCGAAATTAGGTCGAAAAGCAGTGACACTTAAATAAGCCCATGATTCTGCGGTTAATAGTTTTAAAGATCGTGTTTATGTCGCTTCAGAAACATTATAATTAAATATAATTTGTCCTCGCTATTGTTATCGCGGAATTATAATTAACTTCGTCAACTACATATGCTTCAGTACCCTTATTTCGAATTGATCTTTTTTTTCTGTTGCCGTTTGCTGTTTCAAGCGGTATACTGCAGGGATGCATCCACATGCCGGCTTCTTATAAACGAAGTCAACGGCTACAACTGAAGTGGCCCAGACAACTCAGGCCCAACACGGCGTTTGTCGACCTAAAATATGTGGGTAGGGACACCAACTGTTAACTGATTGTTTACCACGAAATATCCAATTATCGACCCATGACACCTTTAGGGGCCGGACTTTATATCGTTTTACGGAAAGCATAGCTTTCCGCAGGCTTAGTACACGGGTCATATAGAGAACTCTGCTTAGGCTAAAGCTTAGCTTAGTGTATTGGGAACGACATTGCATACACTTCAACTACCAACTATAAAAGTTACACTGGCGAAAATATCCATGGATATAAAATCGATATTTTGGAAGGTAACACACATTCAGGGGTTGAGGGTTAGTTTCTAGCTGATATAGCCAGTAGGATAATTGAAAACGACTTCTTTCGGTTCTAGTAATAGACAGGATAGTAACGTCGGCGCGTAGGTTTCCCGAAATTTACAAATATTATTAGCTTAGATGTTAGATTATAATGCAAATATTTTACTGTAATAAAATATCTGTTGTAATAATAGTCTGTTTTTATGCTGCACTTGGAACATAATGAACCATTTAGCGGTAGGGTATTATGGGCATCAAGCAATAGTTCTTGAGGTATCATTTAAAGCAATTTCGTATCTTTAGTTATCGCGCTTTTGTTAAACACTTCGGACGAACTCAGCAGCGGCGGACGAATTAATGTTTGATGCAAATAATGCCTTCTCAAAGCACGACATACCGCGACTCCACTCATTATATTACATGTACATAGAGTGCATGGTGCCGTCTTTATTGTTGCATGGGAATTATCGTTTCCAAGTGTCAATACTTTCACCTGTACGCGGTGCTATATAACAGACAGTGAGCCAGAATTATTTTGATTGTTGGAATGAGATGTTGCAGTATCGATGCTTTGTAATATTGTTTGTTAGTTGCACATTTTAATGACATAACAATAGATTAGTCAAACTATATTCTGCTTTTGTTTAACATGATTAACTTCGAAAGTTGGCAATTCATGATGCATGTTTTTGGATGATTTAGAAATCTTATTCAGTTTAGGTTTACATTGTTCAATTTCATCCCGTAGTCTTTGTGATCGGCGCCAATGACTAAAAAAGCGAACTTACAAATTTACAAGTAATTAGAGATCAAAGTTACACTAGCTTGAGGTAGTAAGATTAAATAACCGTTCGCAAAATGCTCAACGACAAACTTTATTTTAGGCTGAAAATGCCAGAAAATCCGTGCTGGTTGTGTTCAGTTTCATGAGTCAAAAATTTTAAAACATGTGAGCTAAGCTAAAACATACAACGTTGAATATGCAGAAGCACCTGCGTTTCAGTTTCTTATATATATCCACTAAGCTGAAATATTCAACGTTGACAATATTAAAGGTGAACCGGCGGTTGAACTTTTTATTTAAACATGTGCACTAGGCGAAATTATTCAACGTTGGAAACGCGGATGAGCCTGTGTTTCAATTTTTTATTTAAACATATCCGCTAAGCTTAAATATTCAACGTTGAAAACGCGCATGAACCTGTGGTTCAACTTTTTATTTAAACATGTGCACTCAGCTAAAATATTCAACGTTGAAAATACATGTGAGCCTGTGTTTCAGTTTTGAAACATGTCCACTAAGCTAAAATATTCAACGTTGGAAATGCGGATGAGCCTGTGGTCCAATTTTTTAAACATGACCACTGAGCTGAAATATTCAACGTTGAAAATGCGGATGAGCCTGTGGTAAAATTTTTTAAACATGACCACTAAGCTAAAATATTCAACGTTGAAAATGCAGATGAGCCTGCGTTTCAATTTCTTAAACATATCCACTAAACTAAAATATTCAACGTTGAAAATGCAGGTGAGCCTGTGTTTAAATTTTTTAAACATATCCACTAAGCTGAAATATTCAACGTTGAAAATGCAGGTGAGCCTGTGTCTCAATTTCTTAAGCGTATCTACTAAGCTAAAATATTCAACGTTGAAAATGCGGATGAGCCAGTGGTTCAATTTTTTAAGCATGACCACTAAGCTAAAATATTCAAAGCTGAAAATGCAGATGAGCCTGTGTTTCAATTCAATTTTTTAAACATGTCCACTAAGCTAAAATATTCAACGTTGAAAATGCAGGTGAGCCTGTGTTTCACTATTTTTTAAATATGTTCACTGAGCTAAAATATTCAACGTTGAAAATGCAGGTGAGCCTGTGTTTCACAATTTTTTAAACACGTCCACTGAGCTAAAATATTTAACATTGAAAATGGGGTGAGCCTGTGTCTCAATTTCTTAGGCATATCTACTAAACTAAAATATTCAACGTTGAAAATGCGGACGAGCCTGTGGTTCAATTTTTTAAACATGTCCATTAAGCTAAAATATTCAACGTTGAAAATGCAGGTGAGCTTGTGTTTCAATTCTTTAAACATATCCACTAAGCTAAAATATTTAACGTTGAAAATGCGAATGAACCTGTGGTTCAATTTTTGAAACGTGACCACTAAGCTAAAATATTCAACGCTGAAAATGCAGATGAGCCTGTGTTTCAATTTTTTAAACATGTCCAATAAGCTAAAATATTCAACGTTGAAAATGCAGATGAGCCTGTATTTCAATTTTTTAAGCATGTCCACTAAGCTAAAGTATTCAACGTTGAAAATGCAGGTGAGCCTGTGTTTCACAATTTTTTAAACATGTTCATTGAGCTAAAATATTTAACATTGAAAATGGAGAGAGCATGTGTCTCAATTTCTTAAGCATATCTACTAAACAAAAATATTCGACATTGAAAATGCGGTGAGCCTGCGTTTCAATTTCATAAACATATCCACTAAACTTAAACATTCAACGTTGAAAAAACAGGTGAACCTGTGTTTCACAATTTTTTAAGCATGTCCAATAAGCTAAACTATTCAACGTTGAAAATGCAGATGAGTCTGTATTTCAATTTTTTAAGCATGTCCAATAAGCTAAAATATTCAACGTTGAAAATGCAGATGAGCCTGTATTTCAATTTTTTAAGCATGTCCACTAAGCTAAAATATTCAACGTTGAAAATGCAGGTGAACCTGTATTTCACAATTTTTAAAGCTAAAGTCCACTAAGCTAAAATATTCGACGTTGAAAATAAGGTGAGCCTGCGTTTCAATTTGTTAAACATATCCACTAAACTTATACATTCAACGTTGAAAAAACAGGTGAACCTGTGTTTCACAATTTTTTAAGCATGTCCACTAAGCTAAAATATTCAACGTTGAAAATGAAGGTCAACCTGTGGTTCAATTTTTAAAAATGTTCACTAAGCTAAAATATTCAACGTTGAAAATAAGGTGAGCCTGTGTTTCAATTTGTTAAACATATCCACTAAACTTAAATATTCAACGTTGAAAATGCAGGTGAACGTGTGTTTCACAATTTTTTAAGCATGTCCACTAAGCTAAAATATTCAACGTTGAAAATGAAGGTCAACCTGTGGTATAATTTTTAAACAAGTCCACTAAGCTAAAATATTCAACGTTGAAAATAAGGTGAGCCTGCGTTTCAATTTGTTAAACATATACACTAAACTTAAATATTCAACGTTGAAAATGCAGGTGAACCTGTGTTTCACAATTTTTTAAGCATGTCCACTAAGCTAAAATATTCAACATTGAAAATAAGGTGAGCTTGCGTTTCAATTTGTTAAACATATCCACTAAACTTAAATATTCAATGTTGAAAATGCAGGTGAACATGTGTTTCACAATTTTTTAAGCATGTCCACTAAGCTAAAATATTCAACGTTGAAAATAAGGCCAACCTGTGGTTCAATTTTTAAACAAGTCCACTAAGCTAAAATATTCAACGTTGAAAATGCAGGTGAACCTGTGTTTCACAATTTTTTAAGCATGTCCACTAAGCTAAAATATTCAACGTTGAAAATGAAGGTCAACATGTGGTTCAATTTTTAAACATGTCCACTAAGCTAAAATATTCAACGTTGATAGCAACGTCAACATTCAGCTTAGCAGTATAGGATGCATTACTTGTAGACTAACTTGTTTTTTGCTAACAGTTAAATAAATGAACGTCGCAAGGCTCTCCAGCAACTTTACACGTTTGAGCAGGATCTGCAACGTTAACTGGTTCGGTGATGCCGTTGTCGCATTTTGTCTTTAAATCGGCACATACCTCCGCACTTAAGACACACTGCGCTGAGCTGGACACAGTTAAACACGCTATTAGAACGAAAATCGCATACAATCTGAAATTATGGTCAATATCTAAAATTATAGTCAATGATCAGTAAACGCATAAAACTGATAACGCCTCTAAGCAGAGAACATAAATCTAATTAAAATTTAATTAAGCGAATAACAATATTAACTAAATTAAGGCAATAAATAAAGCCATGATAAGGAAATACCAAAAGTGTGGAAGGACTTGGACTGTTGAAAGTAAGCAGGTGTGTGACGTAGAATTTGAGAAAGCAATATCATAGCGTGGCAGCTGCAACAAATAAAGCTAAGTCTTGAAATAAATTATATGGCGAAAGGACTACAACTTTTAGCCACGCTACCCATTTAAGCTGTAAATAAAATATTCTATTAAATATCAGCAACTTAACTATAACGTTGCTATCGTCTCTTCATTCGCTTTGTGAGGTTCCTTATGGAAACGACCAATGGTTCCCAGATGATATAGTGGCTAATGTACGAGACTCGCACACGAGCGACACGTTTTCAATCCACGATTAAAGCTGTTTGTTAAAGATTGTTTAAAATACGCTTCGGCTCAAGAAGGAAAGGTTTAATTAAAGCAAACTGGATGATGACAAATTCCGACAGGAAGATGTTATGTCAATGGAAAAACATTTGATATAAACTGCGTCAAAAACGGCACACGAAATATTGAAAGGTAGCCTACCTATGATATTTGCAACAGTAACGCCCACAACTTGGGGAAACGGAGTAAAAGTCTATAGAGTAAAAGCTTCCTACATGTCACAATGCCGATTGGGGTTTATCTAATGCCTACAACTGGCGTATTCGTCAACTTGTAGGCAAAAGCTTACTTCATATTTAAATTTCGGCGAACAAAAAATAGGCGAATAACGATGGCCTTAGTAACGATAATACTCTTCTGAATATACCTTATTTGGATTATTTGATAAAACCAGTTGTGTTTGTTCAGCTACCACAGCGTTAGAATCTGGTTTTGTAGAGTAGGATACACAATATATTTGCGATTTAAATGTCAATTACATTGTATTATATTTGGACGTACACCAAAATTTAGTGAATTTGGTACAGATGTGCCACGACTATTAGCCGTGTACTAGAAGCGCTTTGGAAATAATGGGCCCACATTGTAAATTGATCGCGATTGCCCGGTATGACGCTGCCATGCTGTGGCATAGTAAATGCTGCCATTTGTGATACTTGTGCTAAACCAAACATTTAAATAGCTCCCGAGAATAAATTATAATTTATCCAAAAGCACAATTGTACGATATGGTATTCAAAATCCGTCATTTCGTTTATTTCGTCAAGTCGTTCTATTTTTGAGGCTACCACTGGGAAGTGAAGTCATTTGATCTAATCATTTCGAATGATCTGCGTTATTTCTGTACCTGTTCTTGTGGCTTATGTACTTGGTATCTCAAGGGAGAGGGGTGGGATTAACCAGGGCCTAGGAAGGGGGTTCTTGAGCTGCGCGGTTTTTGAATAAATTTATTTGTCAAAAGGCTTTAACAGCCCCGCACATTTGTAAAGTAAACCACTATTATAGTAAAGCTTTTACCCTCATCGTATGAAATAGAGTAATGACCGGAAATAACATAAACAGCAATTCGATAAACGCCGAATGACGAACTAGAAAAAGGCATTTAACCACTCCCTACTTAATTAGTATTTCGTACAGTCTTAAACAAAAATTTATAGGTAGTGGCGAATTGGCCGTGGATGGTTTGGTTTCAAGCTTCGCACGCTAGCTACTGCGCTATTTAGTAGCTGTTACTCAAATTTGCTAAGAATCATCATAAAGCAGGCGGATAACAATCCAAGCGCAAACGCACCTCGGTCCAGAATGACAAACTTGGTAAAGCAACTCTCATCGTGATGTACGCTGTGATGAATATGTCAATTTATGAACGAAGCGGTTAATCGAACAATAGTTTAAACATTAATTAGCCTCTTCCTTCCGTGTACTCGTACAGTCTTAAGCAAGCTTTAGCAGCAGCGATGGATGGAATCTGTTTGTTTGGCTACGAGTCTCGTACACGTTTTTCTACAATATTCAGCAGCTGTTGCTCAGTTCCTTCAGAATTGTCGCAGGCTAGCGAACAACAACCATGTACAAACACACGATGCAAGACAAACTCGGTAAGCAACTGGCATAGCAATTAACGCTGTGACAAATGAGTCAGTTTATGAATGAAAGGTCGGAAGGGAATCGTCACATACTCGGTTATGCAAGGCCAACAAAATGTTACTGTAATATTTATGGTATTTCAAATACTGTAATTTTGCAGATATTTTTTCAAATATTAATATTACATTACATCTTCTTGGGATAAGATAGGATATACATGAAGCTTGTAATGCTGTTCGGCATCGTTTCACCATAACGCACCATTCAATAAGACCACATCTTTTCACGGGGCTTTAACTTGCTTACGATCGACCGCCGGTGAACAAGTCTGTCGTCACTTATTTGCATATGCATTTTTGTGCCTTTATTTGTTTTGTGACACAAACAATGAGGCGGTGGTAACTTTTATCAGGGTATCATTATATAAATAAGGATTCCAACGCGCCAGATGTTTTAGGGCATACACATGAAAAATAAGGTTTGTTACATATAATTTACACGTAACGATAACCGATAAAACAATGCTCTTTTAAGTTTCACCTTTGCTTAGTTTGCTCCCGAAATACTAGCACTGACTTTCAGATTTTCAAATCTCCGCCGCCATCAGAAAAATTCTTAGGATGCACACTAACCAGATACTCCGTCGTGTTGATCTTCCAAACTTTACGTAAAATCGCGAACACTTACAAGCTGCTGTAATGCTTTCTGCACTTTTCATAGAATTTCACCCAAAGTATTTTAATCAAACTTAACTGTTAGATAGTATAAGCAGCTAGGCCGTGCGCTAGGGAAGGTAGCAGTGAACTTTAGCTAAATGTTGGCGCTCAAACTACGTCATTTTCAGAAAGCTGATTAGTTTATGGAGTTATGTCCTTGGAATTTTGGGCATAGTGTGTTGTGATTGCACATGTTTATCTATGAGCGCTGGAAACAGTAAGTTGTTATGTCAAAATAATCAAGCGGAATTTGACCTAATTGACTGTGCTGCAAAATACAACGGAATCTAACTAAAATTGTATCATTGTGCTATTATTCTGTGGCATTGTGCTGTGTACTGCACAACCGCTATAACACATATATTATTCAAGCTCCACTTCAGTATTACATTAATACTTATGTGTTACAAAAGGATGTGCAGAACACACCGACACGCCAGACAAATATTGTTTCTGTGCTTGAGTGGAGTAAAAGATTGTCATTAGAAGACGTAATGTACCTGTCACATTTAATTTTTACCTGATTTTCATTATGCGTTTACTTTCTCCACTGAAGTAGTTTCTAGTAAAGGCGTGGATTACAGTTCTTGCTATGCTTTTATAATGTTGTTATCAATAGCGGATCCAGAACTTTTCATTGCGGGGATGAATTGAGCTGTTTTAACGGAGTTTTTACAATAATTTTATTTTTATTTTTCTAATGGACATGCTAAGAGCTCATGCTTCACGACTCCCAGTTTGTTTCGCTAGATCTTCGTTTTGATTCAATCCGCTTTGAAATTGTAATATATTTCTCGAAAATAATTGTTTCTAACCGAAAAAAACTTTACATCTGGTGCTACCGTTTCAAAGATGACAATAGGCTTCAATGAATAAAATTTAGTTAACACTAAACCCATAATCTAACCACGAATTAATATTGTAACAGATCCAGTTGCGTCTCTTATTGCAATATTAACAAAAACGTACCAAGATTATGAAATAAAATTTATCTAATATTTAAGTAAAATTTCGCTTATTCTGTAACTATTGCAACTTTCATTTACAGGTCAACAGTTCCATCGTTTACCATCACCATACACAATTAGCTTTACCGGATCGACAACGTTGGCTTTGCATGTTTTGACTTTTGCCGTACCGCTCATTTGACACGTCTGAAGCTCAGTATCAAGTTTACACGGTTTCCACGCTATAGTCCATGCAAGGGCACAGTGCCCGGAAGGGTCGCTCCACCACTCTTCGAGAAAAAAGGTTCCCGTTAAACGGCATCTCAATTTTCAGGTAACGGCCACAGTTGCGTACTGCGCCCCAAACTACATATCTTATTGATAAAAAAATAAGGTTATCTTTTGGATAGTAGCTGTATGTGTTTGTATATATGATTTTTTCTGTTTTGACGTCATCAGACATTCCATTTTATTAACACATAGCCATAAAAATCTCAGGAAACTAAACATAAATCTTAGCTGTTCACATTGGGATATATGTAAGTTTCAAATACCAATTTGCATTTTTACAGTTTTACAAACACGGTGTTTTATAAGAATAAAATGCAAAACGGAGAGCTCATAGTTGCAGACGTCATCACATTAGAGCATAAGTACACTAAGAATGGCAAATAATATATTTTTAATAAATTGTATGTTATTCAAGGAAATTTCTGAACAGAGAAAACCCTAATTCATCCATTATTCAATAATTCTTGCGTACACCACACACATGGCTTGGCCAATGTCGTAAAAGCAAACCCGTATACTACGCTTATTGATAATTGCTTATAGATTATCCACTTTAAACCTGAGAGGAATAAACAATTTAACCGAAATATACTGAGTGCTACATAAAACGCACACATCTGAAAATTTGTAGGTGTTGCCAAATTTCATGCACCCAGTAATTTTCTGGGTGCCCATTTTACAATACACTAATTGCCCAGTAATTTGCAAGATTGTGGGTTGTAATAAGTTGCGCACACCCAGCAATATTCCAGGTGACATCAAGTCCCAGTATTTTGAATCTTTGTGAGATAAATTTCATTCCCCTTTAGTTTTAAACTGGACCATCTATTACTGAGCATTATTTTGTATTTTTTCAAGAGTCCATTCCGGAAACTGCACTCACCGACAAAAATGTGTGTAGAATAATTTCGAAACCTACTGCTGTGTCATCGAAAAAGAAAAATGTTACTTCTTTAGAACGCAAACATTTGGAGGGTGTTTGGTTTCAAACAAGGCAGCATCTGACAACAGCTGACTTTGTACATAGTTTTAAAAAGACATACTTTTTGCTTCCTTTAATATACATAACACGACTGTTAACTAGACCACAGGTTTAACCAATATCTTACCTTAAAGATAAATGATTATTATTTTCAAAAATTATACCCGAAGCTATTGATCTATATGGTCTTACGTTGGTCACACTCACAACAAAGGAGTCAAACACTGATTATATTAAGCGTCTGACAAAACAACTAATGTCATTGAGAGAATACAGGTGCTATGGCAACTTACGATATGCCAGCTCAAAACAATTGTCAGCAAATATACAAAATTTAAACGGCGTCACCAAGACTCAGTCCTTAGCCACGACCGAAATGAGATTTTGCAATTGGTAAAGCGTCTACTCCGCGACGATTTGGAGACGGCTATTTAAACCAGGGTTGCTTTATACCAGGGACTTTGATCGAATGGAAATCGTAGCACACACATTTTAAAACGCTTTTGCTAAAAACAACATTATTTTTCCAAACATAATCGCAGTAGCGCGTCAAACTTTTCCTGGATTAAATGTTGCCCCAATAACTTTGTTTAAAGTACAATATGTCAAGATCCTATGTCAATGTGACCACCTTTGTAAGTTTACTGCTATCACCGTTATATCTTAAAAGGACGCTGTAAAGTGATTCAAACAGCTTGTGATGCATATTATACAAATAAGTTTTTATTTCTTTCTGTTTGCCGTCGGAAAGTTATTTTGCATAACCGATGTTCACACATGGTTGTTTTATACGACCACCGAAATGGTTCTGGATGTTCCTGAATAGGGAATTTTAAAACCTTTGAAGGTGCTCTTGCCACGTTGCGAATGAAGTATTATAAAATAATCTTCTTATACTCTTGGGTCGTTCGAATAAATTTGGCTCCTCCATTTTTCAACACCGTATCGCGGTATTTGAGAGCAGCTGGAGTGAATGAAATCTGAAAAATTAGTTACTATACTGAAGAGACACTATAAAGATTTGTAATCTTTTCCATGTTAAACCAATGTGTATTTTGTACAGTCTTGAACCATTTATCGCCGCACTTGCGAAATGAGCCTGGAAAATTATGATGAAAGTCTGGGACACCAGACATTACACTATCTGGGAACCATTCCTCCGTTCAACCTCAAAAGGCATATAACGATGCACGCGCAAACGCATGTAGCGCGACAAACTCGATTAATGCATCAATTTACAATGTGCGTAATGACAAATGTCACATTAATGTTAAACTAAGCTAACTTAGAACATTATTGTTTATAACATACTATATATTAAAGTTGTGCTGCAACTACATTACAAGTTAAATAGATGTAGAAATGTAAAACAATGGGCATCTGCAAATAAACAGGGAATAACCCATATAAAATGGAATACAGTAATAACACAGCACTTAATGTATAGTTTAAATCTGCTTTACGCAGCCAACCTTTTACCCGAAACTTGCCCTATCCCTATGTTGATAAAAGATTTTTATTTACCATTGAATGGACCTGTTTCACTAGAAATAGATTCCAGTGGGCTTTATTATGAATAGGATTGTCCAGTAGATTTGTTCTCATTAAACATTCATGCCCAGCTCTACCGTGTTGCATCAGCGCACATTGCGACGCATTGCGTTTATCGCGCGACGTATTTCTGTATGTTGGTCGTTATTCGCTCTTTGCGAGATTCATTCAGGAACCGAACAACAGCTCCCAGATAGTTCAGTGGTTTGCGTGCATCGCTTGCACCCGATCAGCCAAAGTTCAATTTCTGGCGCTTTGTCGAAAATTGGATAAGCAAAACTATAAGCAAACCGATAAGCAAACTCAGGCGGTCAAGGATTATGCTCGCGTCTTTAAATATGTAAAGAAAACATGATGCAAATAGTTCCGGTGTCAAATAGGCTATGATAATTGTACATTAAATATATAATGTTAGTTGCATATTAGCTGTTTATTAGATTTGCCCACAAGGCCTAAATCTAACAGAAAAATAATTCGCCTAGCCCCAGCTTTGCAGCTACCGAATAGTCTGGTATAGCCCTAATGAACCAGTCGAGATAAAAGCCTCAGAGTGTAATTTATTCATAGAGCAATGCCAAACAGATTCTTCATAGACATTAAATAGAATAAATGCGCCGTATTGCCAAAGATGAAACACCTCAAAATACGGAATTGGTATCAATAACGCCCAGCCTATCATCGTTGAATTATATGGAAGTGCAACAATTAATTATCCCTGTTACTTTGAAAAATTGCATGTCGACACTGAACAACGTAGTTCAGACACGTTGGTACTTCACAGATTGTAGGTTTGTAGATAACACTGCATGATATGAAAACTTCTCCTGAAACTAATCGAAAGGGATATTTCATACAAAATCTTATACAATTAGTAAAACAGTGTATATCCAGTAGATGGATTTTTCTGTGTTACACGTTGCATTTACGCACAGTTATATATGAATTGCTAAAATAATAATCAACAGGTCACGTCAAACATTAATGTATCTGCTGCTGGTGCTCCTTTAACAGTGTGACGCATATGTGGTAGAATCAAATCCAATTCGAAAGATATCGCACAGGTGCCGGGTACATATATCCTGTTCTCTAAATGACAAACTACGGCTTGTAACGTCCAAGATCAAAAAATAGTTATGTACATATGCTTTAAATATATAAAATATTTACACACAAATATTTACATATATATACATATTTATTTCAATATGTACATACGTATTTAAATATATAAAATATTTACATATATAAAATATAAAAATCTATATACATATTTAAATATACAAAATATGTACACATAAATACTGTGTGTTGGGCGGGCATGATACCTGACATTTCAACGAAATGGCTACAATTTTGTGTACTATGATATTTTTGGGCTTATGATTTGAAACATGAGATTTAGTTGTATATTGCAGTTTATAAGATATTGATTTTAAAAGCCCGATTCAGAAAACTTGCAGTAGTTTTAGTTTAAAAAACAACGTAAATGATTAGCACTAAAATGTTGTCAGAATTCTTTCTAAAACATGACCCGAATCTGCAATTAAATTTCCAACCGAAGTTCACTTATCTAAGCCAGGCTAGTCATACCTACAATACATTATAATCTCACATTGGCTAAATTCGATAATAGCAGCATGACTGATTTATGAATTAGCGTTGTCTTACCACAAATGCACGCCAAGAAATGAATAAACGCAATCACAGAGCCACCCAAGTAAATTCCAAATAAACCGCCCATTGAACCGAGCAGCGAGTCGATTGTCATCGTATAAAATTGTGTTAGCACCTGATACTCTAAATTGGTCATAAATATTTGGATATTTGCTTTTCGAGCTAAACTACCGATGGTCGCATTTTTGGTTGCAACGTCGTACGGAAGCCACGACTCCGTAGTTTGGTAGTCCCAGCGAATACACGGCGGATTGCAGTCGGTCTGACACGAAGAAATGTTGTGAGACAATGCACTGTTGTGCAGCCGAAGACAGTCGACAAGCTGTCGAGGCTCACAAACTGTTGCATTTTGATAACCGAAATTTCGGTTGAGTATCATTGGAGTGCAGTTGCAATACTGAAATGACCAAACGTAAAAACAAGTTAGTCATCGATATAAGTACAACTTTAATAACTACAATTTAATATTTTCTACTAACGTAAAATTTTGTGGACATCCTGACCTAAAATCTATGTACGTTAGTTCTATATATGAAGTACAGAAACTATTATAAGCTGGCGAGTCAAAAAACGCATGTAATACAGTTTTCCTTGTCGCATATTTTTAATAGAAGTATGTCAGAGCAATGTAAATACCAGGTCAGAATTAACAGCGTGAGCAATCTTTGCGGTGAATTGCTGAAAATTCGACACCTGTGTGCAGCATCTCCGCTAATCTTACTGATAAGTTTTATCGAGGCTGACCACGACTTTTTTCCATGACATGCAAACATGTAGTAGCGCTTGATCATTTTGATATTTTAGGCAACATATTTGCGATATTGAACCACTATTAAATTATAATGTCGCTCTGTTACTGGGATCCATTAATGGCAACAATTTCTGCTTCGCTTAAATCATAGAGATCTACCATATGACATTTTCTGTTGGCGAGCGGACTCCAGCGATCGGATTTGCATATTCATTTGCAATTGCCCTAAAGCCTTCTTATGCACCGTCCATTAAAATTAAAAAATCATGTCATGACCTGACACTTGGAGGGATTTTTGATAAATCTAATAATATATAACTATGCTGAGCTATAAAGTATTGTTTCAAAAGGGATAGCCAGTAACTTTTTGCAAACGGAAGCCTTTCGCGGGTTTTGTTTGTTGGCCTAACTTTCCCCAATGAGATATAACGCATGACACCTACCCGGTAAACGACGGCTATTTCGCATCTTTTATGACATGTTTTGTATCCTTCGTGCGTTCTCTCGGCGCACGGATAATGTTTGCGATTTAGAAGTATTGTTTTACGAGGCTTCAGGTGAACCAGTACAAAAGTGCCATGTCGTGCTGATAATAACTGCGAATCGTATTCCGACTGAAAGTCGTAAGCAATGCCCAGATAAAAGCCGAGTGTTCGAACATCGACAGGGAAATACGAATCTGGATTGATGTTGGCTTGGACGCTAAGGAGGGCTCCAAATTCACCGAAAACTGGATCAGTACTCAACTGATGGTGTCCTGAAATAAAACGGTAAGAAAATTAAATAGCACGATGTGTAGTTAAAGCAGAAATTGGCATATAGAATAAATGCTTTTTACAGTGAAAATTAATTTACATTTTGCAATAAAAATTACTGTGAAACACACGAAATTTAGTTGTAATTATTGTTTGCATTTAGCTACAGTTCCTGAAACTAGTTTCGTTTTGAATAACAGTCTAAGTGCCAAAATACCGATTAAGGATTCTTATGATCATTTCCCAAACATTTAGTTGCTTTGCTTGTGGCAACAAATTTATCAACAAGAAGTACCAAGATAAGGGCTTAAATGTATATATTTGGTAAAAGTATTATTTGTAAGAGAATATATTTGCAGTTACAATAATGTAAGAGTAAACTTAAGATGCGCCCCCAACCATCCTCTTCGGACACCATACACAAAACGTTGTTAGCGAACAAAACTCGGATTTCAATAACCGTATCCAATTTCGACATTTTTCTGTTCCATAACGCCATTAGCGAATGCAATTCGGCCCCTGTACTTTAACACCAATGTGTTCGCGAACATTTTCAAATTATAATGTATGGAATATGAAACGGACTAATTTCTGTTCTTTAACGCAAAAATGAAATTTGTGTTCAGTGAACAACTGAATGACAATCGCTTTTGTCAAAATAGGATGGGAAGGGGAGCAGCTTAAGTTTACTCATGCATAATTACTTATGCAGAGCCTGACATTGGTGTGCTCAGTTTTAAACTGGTAATAAATTTATTTCATTTATTGTATACCTGGAATTATATAACAATTGCCATATCTGGAATAGACCACTGGTTCCGCTTCAGCACAACAATTGAACAACTGGGGATACCGATAGTGTCCAGGTGCATTTTTGCCACGGTGACATTCGTGCAAAATTTGATCACATGGATGACCGAGATGTTCGACGAATTCACGAAATGAGCTTGTATTTGATCGTATCAGAATGGATTCAAGACGATCTAGCATTCGGCCGACCTTTTCAGAGTTTGCGATTCGTCTCAGCGCTGTAGTTACGTTCCACTCCCATGTGAGACCATCTAGCAGCAGACGTGCTCCGATTTCTGAAACATAACCTATGTATGGTAAAAATACGCCCAACATATAAGTGAGTTAAAACTGCCGCTAATGAAGCAAAATGCATAATAATATATTAACTTGACATTAGCACAGAATCGCGATTACGATATTTAAGGCCCACACGCGATATTATATCCGTTCCCCCTGCAATTATTTATGTTGCTGAGTCCCCTACCGAGGCTTGATGCATCCCCCCGACGGCAGCAAATCGCAGCACTACTAGTACTAGACTCGCTATAACGCCGTATTATTATTCAGAGACGCTATTGCACGTGGTATTGCTAAATCAGTTCTTCTCTGCATGTCGGAAAATAATGTTCCACAAGGATCAAAATTAGTCCAGCACTGAGTACAATTTAGACGAGCATTTGGTTCAACCGAACTTCTGTCCAGTTAGTTAAATTGTACTTATTAATTAACTAGAGTTACGCTTTTGAGACTACACGTATATACGACACAAACAAGTCGGAAATGACTCGTTCTTACAGCCGAAAATTTGTTATCTTCAATACAAGGCATTTTGGCGAACTAAAATAGATAAGATACCGCCAATAAAATCTTGAACTTGACATTCGGTGTAATGTGTTTGTAACAACAGTTTTTGGGGGACATCCTATTGTGATTGCATTTTAAAAGTTTTGCACGACACTTTGCTCACTTTCGAAGTTACCTGTTTTATCCAGCAATCCGAATCGCTGATAAGCATCATAATTATGTGGATTCGCGTCACAAATTAGAACGTCTGGAAATTTCAGTTGATTCGGAGTGACAGCTGTCACGCTGAACGCTGTATTGCTTTTGGCATATTCGGCGACAATATTTCCTACTTGAACAACCGCCAGCGCAACAGAAAGAACAATTATCGCCAACCAAACGATGAGACGACGTCGCTTAGCTCGAACAGCCAGTCCGATGTAGCGAAATCCGTGAAGTGGCGTATCTTCGCAGAAAGCTTCAAAAAGCTCGGATAGGATCGATGTTCGTGATGATTGAACATGGGTGATAGTTGGTTTGGGGAAAATTTCGAGCGTTTGAGGCTTGCCATCATCGCTAGTTTCAGGCGATTGAAATAACAAACCAGTTTTTGATGACTGATTAAATCGAGCAGGTTTTCGTTCTTCGTTATGCTTCTGATCAGAGTTGGTGTTCGTAACCATTGTATCAACGACGAAAATATTTTATTTAAAGTTGCAACTACAATTAGTCAGTTGAACAATATAACAGTAATTGATTAAAGTTCGATATTTGCGTGAACTGCAACGCAATATTTCAATATTCAGTGCGCTGTGTATTTTAGCTGGGCTCAAGCTAAACTACATTAAAGTGGTATGTGATATTGACGTACTTAAGTAGATGGATAGGTAATATAATGGAATAATTTATATTTCACAGGCAGTATGTCACATACATGACCAAAAATCGGAATTTGAAGTTTAAACCCGAAATTACAAAACTAGAGGTATACATACACGAGGTCTAAAGGCTCGGATAGCAAGTGCTTCGGGAAGAAGGATCAGCAGGTGAAATGGGTCGCTCGGGGAGATAAATTAAATTTTCGAAACTTGTCTTCTAAAATTTTTCGTAATTTTTGCCCATTTTCACTCAGTTCTCGCAATTTCTTCCTCACTTTTGCCGCCCGAATATTGCCTATTTTTGCCAAAGGTTTGCGCGTCACTTCGGCGCACTGGAGGATAGTGGTGAGTGAGCGTGCCTTTGGGTACATTAGCCCAGGGGAATCGGAGCCGCCCGAGGGAGGATGGGGCCAAGCCTCAGGGGTGCATAATGAATTGATATGAGCTTGGATGAACAAGAGGTACATAGCACTTTAGAACTTCTCATGGTGGCTCTTGCCACTTCTTTAGTTTGCGATTCTAGAACGCATAGTCATCTCCAAATTTGCAAACAGTCAAAATTCCTGCGAGCAGATAAAACCCGCAAGGAGAAGTAGGTATTTACTACTACAACGTAGTGCTCAATACCTAAAAAGTGGTATTTGTCGTTTATTGTTGGTGTAAATGCACACTAAATTCAAAACAAAACTAAACAAATGTGATGTTTCATAAACAAGCAACGAAATTATGTCAAAAAGCTTTCTGTACGGCCAACCCACATTACAATTTTGAATAACTTATGTTTCAAATTGGCTATTTTTATCGGATCAAAATATTTTTGTGGTTGCAACTAACTGCTTCACCTCAAAAACAAAACGAAAAGTGTCAAAAATACATTATATCAGTTGAAATATGACAAGATTATTATTCAAAAGGAAATGAATCGCAGTCCTTTCGAATATTTATTACGGCTTTCGTCCCGTAAGTCGACTACTCGCCTTCAGTATTTCAGTACTTCAATATTTCATTCTTGCCAACAACATAAAATTTTAGCATAATTATTAGAAACAACATAATTCGCCCAAATATTCAACTTACCCATGTGGTTAAATTTTAAGCTCTAGACTAATATTTTTGGGCTACGTGTACAATTACATTTGTTGCAATACTATTCTGTAAACTTGAAAGGCTTTTAGAACACAAATAGACAGAAAGAGCTACATTTTGAAAAATTGGAGAGTACATTTATAACCAAATTGAGATGTAAAATTTTAAACACTGACATAATGAGTATAATAAATAGTAACAAACAATAATAAATGTTAGTTGAATATAATACAAAATTGAAGAAGGCTGACGTGCCTCAAAATAATTTGAGGTTTATGACAACCATTTCGATTGCAGCATTTATAAGTTAAGCAATAGCCAGCAATAAAAGTGCAAATATTAAATGGTTATTAGAAAGAACAATGAACAACAACAACAAAGCAAGAGGAAACAATTATTATTATTAGCATTAACACAAATGTCACGAAGCCGCTGTATACCGGAAAATCTGTAACAAGTCGTCGTGTGTAAAAAACAATCTCTCTGATGATAACTTATTAACGTCCGAGTTTTAAAGATACATTGTATTTTTAACCGACAATAAATTGGAATCAACAACAGAACATTTTGCCAACACTTCAGCATCGACAGCTGTTTTTTAGTCTGTAAGCGGCAGATAGATTTTAGTTTTGAAAACTGCCGCAAATTTAGAACCATGAAGGTTTAGCAGTAATTTAATATCAACACAGGTCAACAAAGTTTCAGGTAGAATATCGAGTAACTTTATTGTTTTGCTTTTGTCAATATAGGTATAGGTTAAGTTTACTGCACAAGAAAGCATAGACTTGTATCATCAAATTATCTGTCCATGGGATATATAACAAAAAGGCTCTTGCGTTCTAATTATTAAAGGCTTGTGCTGTTCTAATATTGAACACATCTGTGGTCCATGCACCATGCATCTGGAAAAACGCCAAGACCTTAACCTCTACTGATGTCTTGGATCATCCACTTAGTCTACACCTCGCGTCCTTGAGCATCAAGTTTGCACATTACCCATGTTGTTGACGGCTGCAACTGGACTTCCATGTTCCTGCCAGTGAACGCTGACCCACGCTTCCTGGGAGTAGAACATTATTATTAAATTTTCGTAAATCTTTTAACAATAATTATTCAACGTCGAAAACAGGCACAAACCAGTCACACAAAAACCAGCTCAAGGTATGCTGACTGTAACTTGATTTTGTGGCATGAACCGAAGAGTTTGCAAAACAATAAAGTTACTCAATATTCTACTTGAAACTTTGTTGACCTGTGTTGATATTAAATTACTGCTAAACCTTCATGGTTGTTAATTTGCGGCAGTTTTCAAAACTAAAATCTATTTCCCTTACAGATTAAAAACAGCTGTCTATGCTTAAGTGTCGGCAAAATGTTCCTTCTGTTGTTGATTCCAATTATTGTCGGTTAAAAATAATGTAACTTTCAACTACGGAACGTGATAAGTTATCATCAGAGAGACCTTGATTTTACACACAAATGACTTGTTACAGATTTTCCGGTATACGGCGGCTTCGTGACATTTTGTGTTAATGCTAATAATAATAATTGTTTCCTTGCTTTGTTGTTATTGTTCATTGTTCTTTTCTAATAACCATTTAATATTTGCACTTTGATTGCTGGCTATTGCTTAACTTATAAAATGTTGCATTCGAAATGGTTGCCATAAACCTCAAAATTATTTTTGGCACATCAGCCTTCTTCAATTTTGTATATATTCAACTAGCATTTATTATTGTTTGTTACTATTTATTATACTCATTATGTCAGTGTTTAAAATTTTGCATCTTAATTTGGTTATAAATGTACACTTCAATTTTTCAAAATGTAGCTCCTTCTGTCTATTTGTGTTCTGAAAGCCTTTCCACGTTTACAGTATTGCAACAAATGTAATTGTACACGTAGCGAAAATTGTAGTTTAGAGCTTAAAATTTAACCTCATGGGTAAGTTGAATATTTGGGCGAATTATGTTGTTTCTAATAATTATGCTAAAATTTTATGTTGTTGGCAAAATGAAATATTGAAGTACTGAAATACTGAAGGCGGGGTAGTCGACTTACGGGACGAAAGCCGTAATAAATATTCAAAAGAACTGCATTGTAGTTTCCCTTTTTGAATAATAATCTTGTATATTTCAACTAGAATAATGTATTTTGACACTTTTCGTTTTGTTTTTGAGGTGGAGCATTCCATCGTTGCAACCAGGGATTTTGATTACGAGATAAAAATAGCCAATTTGAAACGTTAGCTATTCCAAAATTGTGATGTGGGTTGGTCGCACAGAAAAGCTTTTTGAGCATAATTTCGTTGCTTTTTATGAAACATCCAGCATTTGTTTTAGTTTTGTTTTGAATTTAGTGTGCATTTACACCGTTAAGGAATGACAGAATACGAGTTTTGAGTATTGGGGCGCTACATTGTGGTAGTAGTTAAATATTTTTCTTTGCAGTTTGTTTCTGCGCACTGGTTTTTTTTTTTTGCAAATTTCCGAAATTCGGGCGTTCTAAATCGCCAAACTGAAAAAGTGGCAAAGGAAAGGGGAAAAGTTCTAAAGTGCTATGTTCTATTTAATCATCTCCAAGCTCATATCGAGAAATTATGGGCTGGCTGAGAGGCTTGGCCCCATATTTCCTCAGCAGGTTCCGATTCCCCCTGGGCTAATGTACCCAAAGGCACGCTCACTCACCACTATCCTCCAGTGCGCCGAAGTGACGCGCAAACCTTTGGGCAAAAATAGGCCGATATACGGGCGGCAAAAGTGAGGAAGAAATTGCGAGAACTGAGTAAAAATCGGCAAAAAATTACGAAAAATTTTAGAAGACAGAGTTTCGAAAATTTTAATTTATCTCCCGAGCAAGGCCATTGCACCTGCTGATCCTTCTTCCCCGAAGCACTTGCTATCCGAGCCTTTTAGACCTCGTGTATGTATACCTCTCAGTTTTGTAATTTTTCGGGTTTAAACTTCAAATTCCGATTTTTGGTCATGTATGTGACATACTGCCTGTGAAATATAAATTATTCCATTATATTACCTATCCATCTACTTAAGTACGTCAATATCACATACCACTTTAATGTAGTTTAGCTTGAGCCCAGCTAAAATACACAGCGCACTTGCTACCAATGAAACCCGCTTTAACTTCATTCCAAGAGCGATGTATTGTTGTAAATTCTTGAGATGAACTATATAATTCTTCTTGTCGTAGAGGTTTCATCTTCTCGACAGCTGCATCGGTGACTTTGAGTTTTTCCTTGATATTGCGACAATAATCCGAGAGCATATCATCGTTGATTTGAAGCCGCTCCGGTGCGAGGGGGTAATCATTGTGGTCATCGTGAAGCTCTTGGGTGTTTTCGAGAGTCGACTTCGAGCACGTATCTGATGCAATGCCCGCTTGCGTCGACCGCTGACCACTCGACATTGTCAATCTGCTCACGCGACATCCATTTGAAGGTGTCGTATGGCTATTTTCTGAACCATTGACCATCCGTACAAATTGTTCGCATCGAGGTACATGATGTATTCGCGCGGTCGATAGAAGCTGTCGTATCCGTTTGACATACGGGTAGTTCGCCCTCGCATACCGATGTGATATGACTGAAACACGACCTCAAATACCATCCTCGAAAAATTGATACATGCCGCCGTCGGTAATAAGATCTAGACAAGCACCCGTTTTCTACAAACACGCATCCCATGCGAAGCTCGGAAGCGTGATGTAATGTAAGGGGTCGAGTTGAAATTTGTCGAGCCCCCGAATCGTCGAAATTGCTCAGACACGTCGCACAACAATAAAACGTCGCTCTTGAGGTATCAGAGCATCATGTTTTCGCCCAAATTCTTGACGTTCATCTCAGTCCATACCGTTTGAGCATGCTTGCATTAATCTCCGTCCCTAATCCCATTTCCATTGAGCGATGAGTACGAACTTGACGACTGCGGGGGTAAATTGGTTTCGCTGAATAGATCTTCCCTGTCCATGTTATTCATATCGGTAGACACCCTTGCGTAGCATAATGGGTGTCCTGTCGCGCCAAAATATTGATGCACTGCGTCGAATTGATTGTCGTTATGACATTTGGGATTATTCGACCAGCGCTTCGAGTCAATAATGGTAGGAATTGAAACATATCTTCACAAAACGTATCTTCCATCCAATCTGATCTTCATTATCTTCTTCATCATCGTCGCATTCAAAATGCAAATCTACACCCTCAGCATTCTCGTCCCAGCATTCGCCGTCGTCGTCATCATCACAATCGACATCATCGAGAATAAATTCGTTTTTTCTACGATTGCACGAGCCCCCATTCGTCTTTGTCTTCTTTGATTTTCGCTTCACCGAGAACGTCATATAGTCTTTTAATCCTTTCGCTACGCATTCCACTTCCAATCCCGCCTCCTTGCATACAGCTCCCATCTCTTGCCTTATGATGTGTCCATCGTAACCGCAGACCGTAATACTAAAGAACTGTGACATATCTCGTGTTAGACGAAAATCAACATTGCATTTGAGATGCACCGCACCACGATATCGACCACATAAGTGACAGTGAAGTTTCGCCTTGCTGTCTTTATCCATTGGTTGCCCGCAAAGGTAGCACTCGTTTGCATGATCCAGATCCAGATCCAGATACGGCAATCGGCCGCTGCCGCGGCATGCCACTGTTTCTTTGGAGAGTATATTTGAATCATTGGGATGCCTCATTAACCTTATCTCGTTCCCGA